>VSMD01050236.1:0-10031 GCA_008750895.1 Mirza zaza
TCCTTGATGCACCCTCCCAATGAGAGTAAAATCACTTCTTGCTGTGATTCTAGTTCATACATGCCACATTGTATTGTAGGGACACTTCCTTCCTGGAGCTCATGTGAAAGCACAGCTATAGTCTTAATGTGCCACCAGTGTCAGTAGAAAGCCTGACAAAGCAGGTGCTCAGTAAATGTTCTCCTGATAGAACAGACCAGTTAATAATGTAGCCACAGGGATTCCAATAGCCCCAGCTTGAGGGAGACATGTCTTTGAAATAAATTGCTCAAGAACAGCTGCTTGGCCCTGCATTTCTGTTTGAGAATTCTGCCCTCTGCCTTGGAGAATGGCTCCATAGAGTCAGGGAAGGACTGGAAACAAACACCTTCAGTTTCCTTTGATTGCCACGCAGTATCCATTCTTTTCCTGTGGCAACAATCCTTAAATATTGCTCTAGGGAAAGCAACTCTAGGTCCCCCGGCTGCAGAAGAAGTTGACTCCACCCCAGACTTTTCCCAGCGACCTGGGCCAGCAACAGGTTCAGAGAAGCCCAGAGCCAGCACACACAGACCATGGCGACACCCCAGGCTCCGGTTCTAGCAGAGCCGTGTGCAGGAAGACGCTGGGTGTAAACGTGCAGAGCTCAGCTGTGGAACTACCACAGAGGAGGCAGAACTCGGAGATGGACCCCGACGCTAGGCCTGGACTTTTTTAGTTTTATGACCTAACTGATGCCGTTTTCACATTGGCCTGTTTGGACTGGGGGTTTCTGCCACCTGAAACAGACAGTCCTCAGTGATTCAAGTAGGTGAAGAATGCTGGGTTGTTCCCAGCACATGCACACAGACTCACATATGCATGTGTTCACATAATGTTAAGGTACAGATAAACACAACTGACTTTTGTGCTGTCTGTCTCTCAGGGCAGGTCAGGGGTCAACAAAACGTATCCCCCTGCCCACTGCTGACATTTTTTGCCACAGTAAGGAGCCCGGGTCAATGGATGCACCAAATAAAACAGGAGAAGAAGGGGAGGCACGAGTGGTGTAGCTTCTTCCCTGTGAGTACAAAGGGTCCCAAAGACTCTGGAGAAAGAAAGGATTTTAGCCTCCTACAGAACAAGAGGCCACTCTGTCTGTCCCCAAGCAGCTCACTACCGACCGGTAAGATGGTGCAGGGAGACCTGGGAGGCCCGCCAGCATGGCAAGGCGGGCGCGGACAGATGTCCCGCAGTGAAAAACTGATCCTCATCAAAGAGACCTTTCTAAGTAGGAAATGTAAATCAACATTTTATTACAAATTATTAAATATTTTGACATACTAATTTTAAAGGCAAATATTTTTTCAGAAATATTATTCATGTTTCATCACAAGTTCTACACAGGAATTAGCAAAAGAGAGTTCTTTTTCTCACTTCTACAGTACCCCTACAGCCTTGATGCAGGAAAACAGTAAATGCAGCAAATATCCGCTGAATTTTAAGTCTGTATGATCAAACTCACAAAAATTCTAATTACAACAGATAGCCCTCCAATATCATGATGGGCTGCATATTCTAAAAGTTCATCAAGCTAGTTGTTATGAAAGTTTGAACAATGTTTCCCCCCCAGAAAAGTATGCAAAATGACGGTTATATTTCACAGTCTAGCACACAACAATCTATATAACCAAAACAGTAGCTGTGTAACATTTAAATCTTAATTTAAAGAAATAGCAATGTTTTTCTTAAAATTGAAGTTGCATGAAGTTGAATTCTTATTAATCTTCTTAATTGTTTTGTATCGAGCAGTGATTATCTTTCTTAAAACTCTAATCCATTAAAGTTCCTAAAGGACAGGCACTATGGATTGTCAGCTAGAACATCTAGTCCACATCAGACCGTTCTGATACAAAATGTTTTAGCTGCCGATTAAAAGCATACTCAGTGACTGGGCAAAAGCAGACTTAAAAATACAGTGCAAAAGACACATGTGTTAACTGTCATCAGCCCTCCTCTGCTCGATCTGTGTGGCTCAATGCAGCGCAAGTGGATACGTGGATAAGATAATAAAGCCCCTTGACAATTTTAAAATTTTGCCAGTGATATCCAATACTTCACACTTCTTTGAAAAGATCCTGTTGTGTTTTATCCTAACACCATCATGTTACTTCCTCGGGAGGTCTTCCAATGAAGGGAGTCTAAACAGCCTCATGCAGATATCTAAAAGCATATGAAAAAGTGGGGCGGGATGTCCCTGCTGTGTAGATTGTTCAGCAACATTATCTTGAGAGATTAGGTATACTCAGTGTAAGCTAAGAAAACTCCTCACGTTCTTGTCTGAGCAGTTTATATTAAGAATGAAAGCTGGAATTTATTGAGCTCTGTCTGTCAGGCCTGTGCTCAGTGGTTTAAGACTCACTGTGAAACTACACCATCTGGACAGAATCAAACCATTCAAGATGTAATCAAACCTTCTAAAGCCAAAGCCTAGTTCACGTCGACTGTTAGTCTGATGGTTGGGACCAGGCCATGTTTGGAAACGGATAACAGAAGTAGAACAGCAGCATCACGAGGATTCCAGCAGAAAGTAGGCTGACCTTCAGCACACCTGGTTTCACGATGAGCCTTACTCAGAATTTCACTCAGAGGTCCTTGTGTCAAAGCAACCACTTGCCAAAAGCTATGCACCCTGCCCCTAGACCAAGGATCAGCTGTATTTTTCCCTCATTAAGGGCTCATTTAAGCACATAGTCTTTGGTTCAAACCTTTGCACAGTTTTTATCAGCCATGATCCTTCTCATGTTAGAATTCCGTATAAACACTCACATATGAAAGAAAAATGTCCAACATATTGAAGGCTGAAAAATGGAAGTTATGTGCTTGTTTCAGAAATTATCATAGCATCCTGTAACTCACTAGTATTTTCAATTAGTGAAGGGGTAAGATACATAGATCAGAGAGAAAAAGAGAAAGCAATAATCTGCCTAAGAAGTAATCTGTTCAGAGAAGGCATACTGCATCCAACTGAAGACTCAAGCATCATTTTTTTGGAGACAAGTCTTGCTCTGTTGTTCCAGCTAAAATTTTGTGGCATCATCATAGCTCACAGCAACCTTAAACTCCTGGGCTCAAGTGATAATCTCACCTCAGCTTCCACAGTAGCTAGGACTATAGGCCTGCAGCACTATGCCCAGCTAACTGTTCTATTTCTGGTAGAGATGGGGTTTTTCTCTTTCTCAGGCTGGTCTTCAACTCCTGACCTCCAGCAATCCTCCAACTTTGGCCTCCAAAGTGCCAGATTTACACGTGTGAGCCACCACACACAGCTACAAGCATTATTTTTAAAGGACAAAAACTTATCACTCTGAGTGCCTTCTCTGGAAGTAAAAATATGACCACTAGTAGTAGTTCAGCCTTCAAACCCAATTATTTTCCACAGTGTTTCATTTTACAGACAGAAAAAAAAGGAAAATCCAGACATTATTAAAGCTGTGGGCACCGTCGTATACGTTTTGGCACTGAGGCTCTGTTTAGCTAAAGATAAAGACCACACTTTCAAAAGCAAAGTATTTCAATCATTCACGGTAAGGGAACCAAGGAGGCCCTGGCCAGGACCCAGAGGCATCAGCTTCAGTAAGGGAGGTGTCTGCAGGGGGAGCACAGAAAGGAAATGACTCCAAAGAAATTAAAGAAGCCTTAAAAACTGTTTTCAAAGAGTGAAATGAGTAACTGTAAGAAAGGGGAATTAGAAAGAGCGCAGGCATAATGTGCAGCGCCTGGGGTGTGTGCACCCACAGACACAGGGCGGGGACCAGAGAACAGCCCCTGGTGTGCACACCTGTAAGAAGTCTGACTCTGCAACTCACAGTCACATATCCTGAAGTTCAGAAGGAGCTCGGTAGAGCAGTTCAACAATGTAGAAGCTTTTGTAAAAATGAGAAAGGGCATGAAACAACAGTTCTCTAGTCCTGTAAACTGAAATTTGTAACATTAGAAAGTTCTAATTAAGTCTTCTACCGACATCTTCTAAGCCACTTTTGAACTAGAAGACATGATGGAGAATAGAACTATAATAAAAGAAAATCTACCAGAGAATAAACTACTAATAAGAAATAACTACACAATCACTCTGCAAACTATCTAGCCCAGTTGTGATACTCAATTAAGTTCTTAATAGTTTTTAACCATAAGGAAAAAGAAAATGTTAAAACACATAGGAGTCAGAAAAAAGAACGCTGGGAATGTACATACTGCTAAACTTCACGGAGTAATAAACATAGTCTTACATAACAAGCTTTACTCCCCATAACAATTCAAACTTCAGTGGTCTATGACATAGGGAAATGATAAATAGTTTGGTTTTAGGGAGGAAGGAGGAAAGAAGAATCTGTGCTTAGGCTGTCATATTTGTGAGTGAGCAAACATTTCTTTTGACCAAAGAGAACAAATGGAAGGCTATGATTAAGGAAACAGAAACCTTACAATGCAATTTCAGGAAGTAAATGTCAGAAGGAAATACAAAAACAATTTTGGTTTGCTTTCATGACCAAACTGTTCAAATTAGGAGGATGATACAAGCTGATTTTTATACATTTTTACTCCAGGACTCACTTAGACTTTAATCTCTTTATTGCTATCTTTGAATTTAGTTGATACGAGACTCTTCCGCAAACAAAGAAGGAAAATCCATGCCAGTCTAGGAAACTGGCTTTATACAGAATAAAACATATTTAACTACTCTCTACCAACCCACCTTTATCCTTTTGTCCTCTCCACATGCCACAACTAACCCTACCCCCTCATGTTTCCGAATCTACCTAATTCTACTTTACTGATTCTATTGATTTCCTATTTCATAACCTTAAGAAAGTCATCCGCATATGATGCTATCTTTATTGGCAGATTACTTTATTAGTATTTTAAATCATGTTCATTCTATGTATGCTTGGCCCTCAATCAGATTAAAAACATTGAGAAGACTAGACTCTCCATTTCTCTTGGATGCTCAAGTGTCTCTCTTTCTTAGGTAGAGATTGTGCTACTGCGTGGCCACCTGGAGCCTTTGGCAAACTGCTGAGCACTCACTGTCTCTGCCTTGCTCTCTACGTCTCCCAGAGGTGTGGCTCCTGCCTCAGGTCCTCATCCTGCTTCCCAACAACCCCCCAGCCTTTGCTCAAGTTATTAATGTGCACAAAATAATCTCTATTTCCTGTTGTACAATGAAACCATAGCTTACTTACTATCTGCCTCCTGTAGGAAACCTCCCTGGTTTAAGTCCATCCTTTCAATCATACACAGTGAGCCAGCCAGGAGGACGGTGCCCGAGATAAGAATTTGGAATCCTGTATCTTGCTAAAAATTAGCACTCAAATTTAACTTACCTTCAGAGAATACTTACTGTTATTATCTCAATTTTGATTTAAAAAGTGGGAAATAAATAACATGCTTCCATTTCTCTTGTGAAAAACAAATTTTCTTGCAAACAGGTAAAATTTTATACCTTTTTTTTTTTTTTGCCATTCTGAATCACTGAGTATCTATCATCTGTAGTTCTCTCATTGCAAACGTACCTATTTTTTCTTCCACCAGGTGCCGTGTTATTCTATAAAAAAGGGCATTTTTGTCTTAAACTGTTTGGTAAGTACAGTACAGTGAGGAAAAAAGAACTCATCTACATAAACAGGAGTACTCAGTCTTTAAATTAAACTATGCTAAAACATCCATAGTAATGGCCAAAAGATCAGAAAAGGGAGCAAGGAGAGCAACCTCTGCCCTCTCTTCTGGTAGAAAAGAACATGAAAAACAGCTAAGAGGGTGACTATTATAGTGGTTTATAATAATCAGTAAAGTAATAATTCACAGACTACTGAAATCAAAGTTGTTGAGATCACTGCTCGGCCTAACCTTAGCGAGAGGAAGACTGCTGCTTGAACTGGAATCATTAGCATGTAGCTAAGAGAAAATGAGAAAAACAACAAACCATAACACAAACCCAAATGGTTTATTAGGAAACTAAACTTCTCATAACACAGAGACCTCTCAGAAACAGTTCATTTGGAGAGATATGGAATCACAGTGTTTAAAAATGACAACCACAAACTCAGGCAAAATTATTTTTCTTACTGCTGGAAAAAGTCACAAAAGGTTACTTATCTATGTTCTTCTTTCCAGGCTTTTTCAAATAACTCTAAGTGTTCTGTTTACTTATTAAGGGTTATTATCTTGAAGTTCAAATATTGGCTTATAATGGTCATAGGAGTTAGATTTGGTATTTGCAGGTAAATTTAGAAAATGATATATCAAATATGTTATACATATCTAAAAAATAAAAACTAAGAAACTAGTTTACATAAACTGATCATTGACATAAAGGGCATTTCAACTCTTCCTCTCTGATCTTTCTTACCTCATCAGATTTTTCCTCTAGCAATCTATAGGTGGCATTTATTTCGTCCGGTTGTTGCTGTTTAAGTGACTCCTCAATATCTTTTTCTTCGTACCCCATCCTTAGCAGAATCTCTAAAAAAGAAGGGTAAAATACAGATTATGTGTTTTGTTTGGGTAAGAAATCATTCTGTTACAGGGTAAAACAATTTTCTTTATTTGACCTAAAAGATCACACATTTTCTAACACAAATGAGCACTTACTTCTGAGTTACTGGGTGCTACTGTAGGAAACTACATTTAGTTAAAAGTTTCTAAATATGACAGAACAGATAAGCTGATTCATTGCAAACGTGGGCTTAACGTTCCATTATTCACATCTTAGGCATATGCATGAATCCAAACAGAAATATGTTACTTATACAAGCACAGGCACACGTAAGCATGTAGGCACAGAGTAATTACCGATGCGTTTTTCATCTCGGGTGATATTTTCTTCTACGTAGGGTGTCAGTTTCTCCGCGTGTTCTAAGTTCACCCATTCATCATCCATGATGTTCTGAAAAGGTGAACTGTTTATTTGAAGCATACAATAAAATATTCCGATAGTCGCAATATTTAGGAAACTTTATTTTCAACATTTCACTGACTGTAGGTCAAAGGGTAACTTAAATTTTTTTTTAATGTCTCAACTCCTGCTTAAAATGTCCCCGGCAAATGTTCAGTATCCCACACAAACCAAGATAAGTTCTAAAAATACTCTAAAAACTCTCCAAAGTTGTTACTTATTTCCACGTATGTGATTACCTGGAGAGAGCGTCTCCCATGGGGGTTCACCACAAGTAAGCCCTTCAGGAGGTTTTTGCATTCTTTGGAGATACAGGAGGGGACGCTGTATTTTCCCGTTCTTACCTTCCTTATTATCTCCTGTGGACAAGGAGAGAGGAAAGAAAACTAGTGAGTCAACTTTAGGTTAAAAAACAACAGAAAACCCACTGAAACCCCTAAACTGATAGAACATTAAAAACGTAAGCCCATATAATTTTATAAAACTCCTTCTAGTTTTGTATATTACATGGATACAACCACTTCCTATACCTTCGGACTGTCCCCATTAAAGGGAAGGGTGCCAGTCACAAACACATAAAGCACCACCCCTAGGCTCCAAACATCTGCATTGGGGCCGTGGTATTTCTTCCCCTCCAGTATCTCTGGAGCTACATAGAAGATGGTCCCGCAACAGGTCTGTAGCGGAGTGCCCAGCGTGAAATGCGCGCTTAGTCCGAAATCCGTAATTTTGATATTATGGCCGGTGTCTAATAAGAGATTCTCCGGCTAGAGGGAAAACATCAAAACAGAAATAAAATTTAACCAAAATATAATTAGAACTATGCAAGATTAGACATTTCGTAAAGAAGCTTTTTGTAATGTTATAAAGGTAATATCTCCTAATTAATGAAATGAGAAAACATTTTTTCTAGAGGAAAAATACAGGAGACAAATTTGAATTCCTAATTTTATCACATTAATCAATAACAGACATGAAGTGTTAGAATAATCATCATTAATTCATATACTAATTTAAGTATAACTGCCCCAAGATAAAGAAAGGTTTTGACAGGTTTTTTTCTTTGTTTTGTAGAGACAGGGTCTCGTCTGTCACTGAGGCTAGAGTGCAATGGTGCAGTCACAGCTCACTGCAACCTCAAACTCCTGGGCTCAAGCAACCTTCCTGCCTCAGCCTGCCACGTAGCTGGGACTGCAGGCGTGTGCCAGCATGCCTGGCTAATTTTTAATTTTATTTTTCTTACAGAGATAGGTTTCACTATGTTTCCCAGGCTGGTCTTGAACTCCTGGCCTCAAGCAGTCTCTTGCATGTGCCTCCCCAAGTGCTGGGATTATGGGTCACCATGCCTGGCCCTTTGACAGATTTTTAAATTAAAAATAATCAGGGGCTTTTTAAAAAAATGGGCACTTGCTTGAAGTGGATAGTCACATTTTACAAAAATTGCTACATAGCTGTAAAATGACTATTAATGGGGAAGGAAGAATCCCAAACCCATTCAAGAGACAAATCACAGTCACTTCCATTTATTTCAACAAGTATTTACTATGTAGCTACTACACAACAGATGCTATATTAGTGTCTGGACACATAATAAACTAGACAGACAGGGCCCTGCCCTCGGGAGCTCACACTTTAGAAGGGGGAGGCAGAAAGACTCGCAGCTGCCCTGAGACCAAATGCTCCATAGCCGAGGTGTGGCCCAGGGCTTGGCGCTGAAGGGAGAGACAGCTTCCCAGAGGAGGCGATGTCGGAGCACAAGAAGGTGCAGCTGGTCCTAACGCTCCTGTTGATGGGTGCTGTTTCAGGCAGAGCAAAGAGTCCGAGAACACACAGGCGAGCGAGAGCGTGGGTTTCACTCTAGACACTGAGAGCGTGTGGAGGGAGATTCAGACAGAGGTGGCTGGGAGGACGGTCAGGGCTGAATCACAAAGGGCTGCACTCAACAAGTTTGGGTTTCCATCCTAAGGGCAATGGGAAGCCCCTGAAGAGTTGTTTGTGCAGAGAAATAACAATCTTACTTGTAGTTTTAAAAAAGTCCATTCTGGGCGCAATGTGGAAAACACACGTGAGAAGAAGAGACAGGGAAATTGGAAGCAGAGAAGAACAGGCAGGAAACTAGTGTTATACTCAAGTAAGAGATGATGGCGTCTGGCCTGGGACGGTTAAGAGACAGGAAAGCGAGTGAGGGTAAGAGATATTTAGAGAACAGCAGTAAAAGGACCTGGTGACTGAGTGGATGGCAAAGCAGAGGGACATCAGTCACCAGAATGAGCAGTGAAGGTTCAAGTTCAGGAAGGAAGAGTTTGGGCTTTGAACTTGCTGTACCCGAGGTGCCTGAGGGACACTCCGGTGAAGAGAGACGCCCTTTTGTCAGCTGGCCCTGGACCCTGGGAGAGCCCCGTGGCTGCAAGAAGGGACTTGGGGGTCCTCAGCACACAGGTGCCACTGCAGCTAAGGGAGGAACACGACCCCACCGAGGGTGGGCACGGAGAGGGATGAGCAAGTCAACGGCTGTCACGTAAGGAGAGCAGGGTGAGGACCCGGCTAAGACGTGGGGTGCAGAGTGTTTAGAGAAGTCGGCCGTGACCACGAAGAGAGAAGAAGGGGTGAGGACTCGTGGTGAAAGACGGGTGGACCTGAGCGCGAGCAAGGCTGCTGCTGAGAAGCAAGCGGAGCGAGAAGGGCGACGGGGAGAGGGAAGAGGCGGCGGACAGCGCACGGCCGGGAGGGACCGGCCAGAGGGGCCGCAGAGGGGCCGCAGAGGCGCCCGTTCCGAGACACGGAGACGCGAGGACGCGCGGTGCAGCTGTCGGCACGTCCAGGTTCTGCTGAGACTGAGGGGTTTCTGCCTGGTGTTCCCATTTTCTCTGTGGAATAGGAAACCTCATCCTATGCCGGGGGAGGCCGTGAAGGGGTCTCACACAGGCGCTGCTGTTGACAGGAGACGGTGCTACCTGGAGAAGCAGAAAAGAACTCCAGGTGGCCCTGAGGTCACTGTCAAGGCACAACCACACACCTCCCAAGGAAGGACCACGAGCATCTCTTGGCTGTGTGATGACTGTCCTCACAGATCAGCCACCCGCACCTTAACTGAAATGTAAAATCCTTCTCATGAACC
>VSMD01050239.1:0-98525 GCA_008750895.1 Mirza zaza
GAGACAGAGTCTCGCTTTGTTGCCCAGGCTAGAGTGAGTGCCGTGGCGTCAGCCTAGCTCACAGCAACCTCAAACTCCTGAGCTCGAGCAATCCTGCTGCCTCAGCCTCCCGAGTAGCTGGGACTACAGGCATGCGCCACCATGCCCGGCTAATTTTTTTTTTATATATATATATTAGTTGGCCAATTAATTTCTTTCTATTTTTATAGTAGAGATGGGGTCTCGCTCAGGCTGGTTTTGAACTCCTGACCTTGAGCAATCCGCCCGCCTCAGCCTCCCAGAGTGCTAGGATTACAGGCGTGAGCCACCGCGCCCGGCCCAAAAATAGCTATTCTTAATAAGCTCAATGAACTTCAAGATAACACAGAGAAGTAATTCAGAAGCCTACCAGAAATTTAACAAAAAAAAAAAAAATTGAAATTTAAAAAAATCAAGCAGAAATCCTGGAACTGAAAAATTCAATTGAGAAACTGAGAAATGCATCAGAATCTTTCAACAGCAGAATTGATCAAGTAAAAGAAAGAATAAATGAGCTTGAAAACAGGCTATTTGAAAATACACAGAAGAGAAAAAAAGAAAAAAGTATAAAAAAGAGTGAAGCATGCCTACAATATCTATAAAATAGCCTCAAAGGGGCAAATCTAAGAGTTATTTGCCTTAAAGAGAAGATAGAGAGATTGGGGTAGAAAGTTTACTCAAAGAAATAATAAAGAGAATATTCCAAACCTAGAGAAAGATAGCAATATTCAGTTATAAGAAGATCATAGAATATCTGTACCGCTCACCTCTCACAAAAAGCAATTCATGGTGGATAACAGGCTGAAACATAAAGTATGAAACTATAAGAATTCTAGAAGAAAATGTTGGTAAAACACTTATAGTCATTGGCTTAGGCAAAGAATTTATGAAGAAGACCCCAAAAGCAATCCTAGCAACAACAAAAATAAATAAATGGGACCTGATCAAATTAAAAAGCTTCTGTACAACCAAGGAAACAATCATTAGAACAGATAGGCAACCTACAGATTGGGAGAAAATATTTGCATGCTATATATCTGATGAAGGGCTGATAATTAGCATCTACAAAGAACTCAAGCAAATCAGCAAGAAAAAAATCTGACAACCCCATTAAAATGTAGGGAAGACATGAACAGAAATTTTCAAAAGAAAATAAACTAATGGCCAAAAAAATAAGAAAAAAATGCTCAAATCTCTAACAATTAGGCAAATGCAAATCAAAACCACAATGAGACATCACCTAACTCTAATGAGAATGGCTTTTGTCAAAAAGTCCTAAAACAACAAATGCTGGTGTGGATGCAGAGAGATAGGAACACTCATACATTGTTCGTGGGATTGCAAACTAGTACAACCTCTATAGAAAGGAGTATGGAGAAAAACGTTAAAGAACTAAAAGTAGAACTACCATTTCATCCAGCAATCCCACTACTGGGGATTTACCCACAGGAAAAAAAGACATTGTACACTTGTATTAACCTGGATAAACAATATAAAAATACATAAATTGAGACAACAAAAAGTCAAAATGGGAGGATGTAATTAAAGTGTACAAATTTTTGTGGATTTTTGCCTTTCTTTCTATTCTTTTATTTATGATATAAGTTTTCATCTCTTTAAAACAACTTATTATAAGATGATTTTGTAAACTTCATCATATCCACAGCACAAAAATCTATAATAAATACACTAAAAATAAAAAGTAACAAATTAAAACATATTACCAGAGAAAAATCACTTAACTTCAAAGGAAGTCTGGAAGAAAGGGAGAGAGGATTACAAAACAACCAGAAAATAATTAACAAAATGGCAGTAGTAAGTCCTTATGAATAATAACGCTGAATATAAATGGTATCAATTCTCCAATTAAAAGGCTTAGAGTGGCTTAATGAACAAAGAAACTAGATCCAATAAATGCTACCTTCAAGAAACTCACTTCACCTATAAAGATACACATACTCTGAAGGTGAAGGGATGGAAAAATATATTCCATGCCAGTGGAAACAAACAAACAAAAAATCCGCTATACTTGTGTCAGATTAAATAGACTACAAATCAAAGACTGTCAAAAGAGATAAATAGAGTCACAATGTAATGATAGTGAAGCCATTTCAACAAGAGGTTATAACAAGTACAAATATCTATGTACCGAACACTGGAACATTCAAATATGTAAAATAAACATTAATAAAGCTAAGGTTAAAGATAGACTGCAGTACAGTAACAGTACGGGACTCTCACATTCTACTCTTAGGAATGGACAGATAATCCAGAAATAAAATCAACAAAAAAATAATGCAGTTAAACTATGCACTAGATCTAATAGGCGTAACTCACTTTTACAGGATATTTTCCACCCCACTGATACAGAATACATATTCTTTTCATCAGTACATGGAACATTCTCTATAATAGACCATATCTTAGAATAGGCCACAAAACAATTCTGAGCAAATTCAAAAAATAGAAATCATATCATGTATCTTTTCTGACTACAATAGAATACAACTAAATCAATAACAAGAGGAACCTTGGAAACTGCATAAACAAATGGAAATTAAACAATGTGCTCCTGAACAACCAATAAATCAATGAAGAAACTAAAAAGGAAATTAAAAAGTTTCTTGAAATAAATGAAAATGGGAATATAACATACCAAAATCTATGGGGATATATAGCAAAATAGTACTAGGAGAGACATTTATAGCAATAAATACCTATCTGAAAAAAAGTAGAACCTAACAATGCAACTCAAGGTATTAGGAAACCAAGAAAAAAATTAAAAATTAGTAGAAGGAAAGAAACAATAAAGAGCAGAGCAGAAATAAATGAAATTGAGACAAATAATACAGAAGATCAATGAAACTACAAGTTAGTATTTGGAAAAGATAAATAAAATCAACAAAACTTTAACTAGACTAATAAAAAAAGGAGAGAAAACTAAAATAAATAAATCAGAAATAAAAAGGAGAAATAGCAACTGAGAACTCAGAAATAAAAAAGTTATTAGAGAATATTATAAACAACTATCACTAATGAACTAGAAAACCTAAAAGAAATGGATAAATTTCTACATATGAATGCAATTTATCAAGATTGAATCATGAAAAGATAGAAAACCTCAACAAACCAATAACAAGTAACAAGATAAAAGCCATAATAAAAAGTCTTTCATCAAAGAAAAGCCCAGGACTTGATGGATTCACAGCTGAATTCTACCAAACATTTAAAGAAGAATCAATACCAATCCTACTCAAATTCTTCAAAAAAATTGAAGAAGATGGAATACTTCCAAACTCATTTTATGAGGCCAGCATTACCCTGATACCAAAACTGGACATAGCAACAAAAAAGAAAACTGCAGGTCTGGTGAACATAGATGCAAAAATCCTCCACAAAAATACTAGCAAACTGAATTCAACAACACATTAAAAAGATCATTCACTATGATCAAGTCAGATTCATCCCAGAGATGCAAGAATGGTTCAACATATGTAAATCAATAAACATGACACATAGCATTAACAGAAGCAAGAATAAAACCATATAATTATTTTTTCAATAGATGCTGAAAAAAGCATTTGATAAAATTCAAAATCCCTTTATGATAAAAACTCTCATCAAAATGAGTACAGAAGGAACATACTTCAAAATAAATAATAAGTGCCATACATGACAAATCCACCACTAACATTGTATTGAACAGGAAAAAATTGAAGGCTATACTTCTAAGGACTAGAACAAGGTAAGAATGCCTACTTTCACTCCTTTTATTTAATTGGAAGTTCTGGCCAGAGCAATTAGGCAAGAGAAAGATATAAATGGCATCCAAATTTGAAAAAAATAAGTTAAATTTGCCTTGTTCACAGATGACATGGTCTTATACCTAGAAAAAAACCTTAAATATTCCACCAAAAAGAAAAAGTTAGAACTGATAAAAACAAGCCTAGTAAAGTTTCAGGATACAAGCTTAACATAAAAAAAAAATCCATGACATTTATAATCCACCAATAGCAAATAATATGAAAAAAAAATTAAACAAGCAATTTCATTTACACTAGCTACAAAAATATAATCCATCTAACCAAAGAAGGATCAATCTAACCAAAGAAGTAAAAGATCTGTACAATGAAAACTGTAATACTCTAATAAAAGAAATAGAAGAAGACACACACACACAAAAATGGCAAGATATTCCATGCTTATAGATTAGAAGAATTAATCTTCTTAAAATGACAATACTATCCAAAGAAATTTACGAATTCAGTGCAATCCCTATCAAAATACCAATGACAATCTTCAAAGAAATAGAAAAACAAATCCTTAAAAACAACAAAAACCCTAAATAGCCAAAGCCATCATGAGGAAAAAGAACAAAGCTATAAGTATCACCAGACTTCAAAATTTACTACAAAGCTAAAGTAATCAAAACAGCATGGTATTGACACAAAAACAGACACATAGACCAGTAGAATAGAATAGAGAATCAGATGTAAATCTATGCATTTACACCCAGCTCATCTTTGACAAAGATGTCAAGAAAATATAATGGGGAAAGGACAGTCTTTTCAATACATGGTGCTAGGAAAACTGGATACCAAATGTAGAAGAATGAAACTAGACCACTATCTCTCACCATACACAAAAACAAAAACAAAATTGATTAAAGACTTAAATCTAAGACCTGAAAGTATGAAACTACTAGAACAAAACATTGGGAAACACTCCAGGACATTGGTCTTGGCAAAGATGTTTTGTGTAAGACCTCAAAAGCACAGGAAAAAAAGCAAAAGTAGACAATTGGGATTACAACAAGCTAAAAAACCTCTGTACAGCAAAGTAAATAATCAACAAAGTGGAGAGACAACCAGCAGAATGGGAGAAAATATTTGCAAACTATCCGTCTGACAAGGGATTAATAACCAGAATATATAAGGAGTTCAAACAACTCAATAGCAAAAAAACAAATAATCCTATTAAAAATGGACAAAAGATCTGAACATTTTTCAAAAGAAGACATACAAATGGCCAATAGATATAAGAAAAAATGCTCAACATCACTAATCATCAGAGAAATGCAAATCAAAATCACGAGATAACATCTCCCTCCAGTTGAAATGGCTTATATCAAAAAGACAGGCAATCAAAGCTGCTGGTAATGATGTGGAAAAAGGGAAACATTTGTAAATATTGGTGGCAATTTAAATTAGTATAATCTTTAGGGAGAACACTACAGAGGCTCCTCAAAAAACTAAAAATAAAATTACCATATGATCCAGCAATTTTACCTCTGGGTATATATCCAAAAGAAGGGAATTCAGTATATTGAAAAGATAATTACACTCCTATGTTTATTGTAGCACTATGCACAATAGCCAAGATATAGAATCAACCTAAGTGCCCATCAAGAAATGAATAGTTAAAGAAATTATGATATATGTATATACAATGGAATATTATTCAGCCATAAAGAAGAATAAAATCCTTTCATTTGTAGCTGTAGTTCCATGGATGGAACTGGAGAACATTATGTTAAGTGAGATAAGCCATGCACAGAAAAACAAATATTGCATGTTCTCACTCACATGTGGAAGCTACAAAAGTGTATCTCATGAAGATAGAAAGTAGAATGATGGTTAGCAGAGTCCAGGAAAGGGAATGGGGGGAGATGGAGGAGGAAGAAAAGATACAAATTTATTTATTACCACTGAACTGTACACTTAAAATGGTAAAAATGGTAAATTATATATGTATATTTTACCTTGATAAAAAATTAATTAATTTTAAAAAGAAATTAAGTAACAATAAATAAGAATATAGTAATCAACTAATTTAGTGAATTATAAAAAGACATTTGCCTAAAAATAAAAAATTACAAAAGTGTGAAAAAATAAGTATATTGTAAATTTTATTGAGCCACAAATAGTTTAAAATTAGTTGAAGACAGTCAATAAACATAAACATTGTTTTTATCTCAATCCATATAAAGTGTTACAAATAGTCTTAAAATGATCTTAACCATTCCCCTGACCATGATTTCCTTTGGTATGCATCCTGCTATTGGTTTGATACCAAAATATTTTTGTTCTCCAAAGAATGTAATTCAGTAATGTATTATAGAGAAACAATCCATACATTTTATAGAAATCTTCATGCATCTAATCAGTCTCAGAGGTTATCCCTGAACCCCATAATGAGGGGTCAAAATAGTGACTGCTGGCAGGAACAAAAAAGAGAATTTAAACAACTGAGAAAACAATAAATCATCTTCTGAAATTTTTTTTTCCATTTTAAGGGGTAACTCAGTTTTCTTAGAGTAGGTAGAATTACTAAACATGAGAAGGCAAGATCTCTGAAATCTACAAAACTGACAGTTCATGAGAATTTTGTACAATTACCAGGTTCCATTCATAAATGTAGTTTTGTGATACTTCTTTTATAAGACATAGAGTTGAAAAATATATCATTCCTAATAAGTTATAATAATTCTTTTCCTTAAGTGCATTTTTAAGAAAAATTAAAAAATTAAATATAGCATATAATTTCACTTACATATTGCTGATTAACTAATCACTCTAAAACATAATGGTTTAAACCACAGCAATTTATTTTTTTTAAGATCCTGTGAGTTTACTGATGGATTTATCTATTGCCTTGGTCATAGCTTACTTATGTGGTTGTATTCAGTTGGTGAGAACCGAAGGATGGGCTCAGCTGTGATAGCTAGGCTTGCTGGGCCAGTTTCTTTAAATGATCATTCATCCAGGGCTCCATTATGTCATGGTGGTCTAGAGGTAGTATTGTAAGTGATAACCTCTTACTGGGCCTCTGCTTGCATTATGTTTTCAGGTACCACATTGGCCAGAAGTCACATAGCCAATCTCAGAGCCAAGTGGGAGGGGAGTATTTAAGTGTCTGGATACTGGGAGGAATGATTCATTGGGGGATTATTACTGTAAAAAATCTCTCCTAGACCTGCTTTTGGCCCCATGGATTCACATATTTCCCACAAAAAAAATTCACTCACCCATTCCCAAGATGCCCTAAATCTCATCCAATCACTGCATAAGGCTTAAAGTCCAGGCTGTAGCAATCTGCATGAGGTTCTGATACGAATGGGGCTCATTAGGTGAAAATATTTCAAGTGCAACTATTTGGGAGCAGCTCTTCATAAACTATGGATCTGTAAATTAAGGAGTTAAGTTATTTTCACCCCACACATCTAACAAACATTAGTGAGATGTTGGGGGCTGCTTCTGGCATTATGCCTTATACTAATCATTCACTATAGCCTGTAATGTACGTGTGCTGCATGACGCAGCAGTAACCAGTATTTTCTTCAGACATGGTTATTGCCTTGGGACATAACAAGAGGCCTGAGTTTATGTGCATAAGCAAGAGCTGCCCAGCTCCCCCACGGTGGGCCCCCATGGTGGGGATCTGGAGGCCATAAAGATAAGAAGAACATTCCCAAGGTCTGGCCCCATGAGATGGTTGTTAGTCAATGACGGGTAAGATTCCTCAAGGGAGGGACAACCTAAGACAGGCACAGCCGTGGGGGCCAGCCACAGGCTGGGAAAGAGAACAAGAAGTTCTTCAGATGGCTGCATTGCTTAATGTTGCTTATCTTGGCCTTGGTTTTTGAGCTATGTCTGGTGCCTTAAGTAACTGTTTTGAGGTCTGAGATCATGGGACAATTGTTCCCTTGTGAAACAGCTCCGGAATTGATAGCTATCACTGCTATGCTCAGATGCTCATGTACAAGGAACTAATTTTAGATCTGGAGGGTATAAAAATAAAGTGACCAGTGCATTGGGCACTTGAGTCATGTACTGCCCTTGTGTGTCTGTGTCATTCTTCTATGTTCTGTGTTCATCCCCTGTCCTTTAAACAGGCCACAACAGTGAGACAAGGGGAGAATATCTTCAACCAAGCACTCACATTCCAAAGAGAGAGGAACAGAGATACATAGTAGTCACTGGTCCATGACAATTATGGCATCCTGCCAGGCACTTGCTGTCAAGGCCCACAAATCTAGGGACAGGGAATGTTCCTTGATAGAAACCAGTTCTGTTTCTTACCAACAGTTCCCTAATCCCTTATTTTCCTTAATTTAATCTTTGAATTTTAGCCATTTTGATATGACATGAGTTTGTCTTAACTTGGTAGTGCTTTCTAATCTTCACCATTGGAGAATTCACCGTGGATATATTTATAGATGTTCCTTTTGCCTCATCTTCCTACTTCCCTCCTTCTGAAATTGCAGTGATACAAATGTAAATCACCTCACTAAGTCTCACAGTGCTCTTGCATTTTCCTTTGTTTTTTGGGACTTGTGATTTCCACATGAACCCTGTTAATGATCACTGAGCTGAGAAAAGCACACTCAGTTGAGTTGAGATGTAGTGGAATATCCAGCACTTGTTCCAGATGAGTTTGTAAGCTCCTTAGACCATTTGGTCTGAAGAAATAGAAGCTTGAATTGCCTCATGGATAATAGCTAATGATACTCTGTGGTTGAGGGAGAAAAATTAGATGGATGGCAAATGAGAAAGAAGGACCTTTACTGAAAAAAAAGTGGGAAAAATGAAGGGGACAAGGTACAACGGGGGAAGTATTTCACAGAACCTGGGCTATGAAAAATTTTAGCACTTTCCCTGTTTACAATCCAGCATTCTTAGTCCAGACTATTCTTTCCAGACATTCTAGTTCAGCACAGTATCTTTTCATCCAGTTTTTATCACTACCCTACCAGCGGGAAAAAGAAGAAAAGATGGATAAAAAGTAATGCATACGTGGAACTTATATCTCTCTTACCCACTTTCTCAATCTTCAGTAATTTAGGATTGGAAAGCTTTCATGGATTTTCCCACATGCAGCTGCTCTAAAACACAAGCCCCAAGAGTGTGCTGGATTTGCACCCCAAGATTATCTCCTCACTAGGTACACCTAAGAGAGGATTTTAGTTGGCAAAGGAGTTGAGTGAGTGTGCCATCACCCAGCTAGTGATACTTCCCAAATAGCCACTATCTGCTTATTAAAAACTGATGAGTCAAATTAGTGTCTTGTAGGAGCCAAATTCAGTAGGAAAGTATTAGTAATTGACTCTCTCCTTCACTCAAATGAAAACAAAGGACTTCTGCATTCACTTGAAAAATAAGACTTTCTTAGCACAAATAATATATTCAAGTTCAATGCTTTAAAACAAATAAAATAGGTAAATGTGCAAAAACAAGCAAAACACCCTAGAAATCTAGTATAGCAAAAAAGGCATTGCCCCTAGCTCAGAAATCTATCTCAAGTATATCACTTACTAGCTTTGTGACCTTTGGCAAATATTTAAACACATTAAGTCTCAAATTTTACAACTTTAAAATGAAGATTGAGATGCATAAAAACTCTATCTCCATTACTATTTTATTAGAAGGATAAAATGAGATAAAGCCCATGAAAGCACTTTGTAAATCCCTGAACACTGTGCAAATGTAAGACATTATTTTTGTACTGATACCTATTATGAGAAAAGTAGAAGATTAATTCAAGACTATATTACGTGGTTATGAAAAACTCTGTACTTTAAGATATTCGGTTAATTTTAAGGATCTCCATTACCATAAGTATGAACATTTAACCCATCACTATAAGTAGAAAAAAAAAGCACCCAAAAGAGCTTTGCCTAAAAAAAGCTGATAAACCAAGAGTCATGTCATGTTTCCTTCTTAATCTTCCTTCAGCATCCTCCTACCCTTCCTCCCTGCATACTTTGTATACTTAGAGTTTCAGGCCATTGAAAATATGCATATTTTTCGACTGGAAATGATGAAACAGAAATAGATGCCATTCTTGTGTTTGGTGAAAATCTAGCTTCAGGGGCATTATCTGCAGTCAAATGTGCAGCTAACCCACTAAGAAAAGGCATGCTGAATCTGCATATGAGTAAAGAACATTTTCTCCCTTAGGACTTTATCACTTCTGCCAATACACCTCAGTGGTTTTATCATTTGAATAGAATCTTTAAAACAGGAGAAAAATATGATATCATTGATACAAGGATAGAAAACATAGAGAAACTTTATTTTGTAGCTATTTCACACTATTGCCAATGTAGGCATGAAATAGGGACACAAAGTTTTTTGCTTACTTAGCAATGTCCTATTTTCCTTAGCTATTCTTAATGACTGAGTAAGAATATCTCTTTATGTCATTCTCCTTCCTGATTCTAAAAATAGTGGGCAAAAGCAATGTGATAGTGCTAATATAAAAATAACTACCATTTATTGTCTACTCTGAAACAAGCAATTTATATATATTGTCTTACTACATTATTATTTATTGGGAGCATTCTAGGTAGATATCATAATTATCATTTGCAAGTAAGGAAACTAAGTCTTAGAAAGGTTTAAAAAAAACTTGATCAGGTAACACAACTAGAAAATGGCAAAGTGGAAAAAAAAAAGACTTTATCCCTTTACTAGAGGTATTTGTTAACCAGGTAGCAGAACATTTGGGACATGAAAATTCTGCTTTATTTAATTTTTTTGAAAACTGGAGAATAATCAGAAAATGCGTTGCTATAACTATTGACACTGAATATTTGCCTGTAATGTTTTCTACCTTTTATGTAGTGAATGCAGCCAGTTTAAGATCTTTTAGAATAAAGATGGGCTGAGAGGATAGGAAAAAAGAAGGAAAAAGGTAGACGGAAGGAGAGAAGGGGAAAAATGTAGAAACTAAAACATAATTGATTTTCCATTATTATTTTAGAGCATCAGGTTATTATTTTAGACATAAATTTCTAGATTTATGTATAAAATATGTAACTGAATAACATGCAGGATATTGAGGTGATTCTATTGTGGAACATTGTTTTATTAGGACTCTTTCAGTTATAAGCAAAAGAAAACCCAAAACAAAACATGTTTTTAAAAGAAAGTGAGATAGGAAAAAAATGGCACAGTAAAGGTAACTCCCCAGATTCCTGCTCCCAGAGAAAGAGACATAGATCTTAGTCTCCTACATGCAAGTGGATCTCCCCCCTACAAGGACAGCATTGAGAATCTGCAGAGGTTCAGCGCAGGACTCTCAAAAATGGAAAAAACAAGGTGATCGGGAGATAAGATCACATTCTCTGGAGAGTGCAAAACAAGCAATAGGGCATAGAGCATGGGAGAGCACTGGCCGCTGGGCCAGGGGTGAAGTGGGATCAGACCCACAGGATAACTCCTTGCTTCCCCATTGACCTCCACACCCATCCAGCCAGGGACATGTCTGAAGTTGGTGCAAAATCGCAGCAGGAGAAGAGAATGCTGGAGACTGCGGTCATTAGTAGAAAGCACTGTGAACTCCCCTGGAACCCCGTGCTAGGATGGCACCAAGAGCAGAGGAAATCAGACTGCACTGATATGTGAGGCAGTTAGATATCTTGCCTCTGGTAACAAGTGGGGCTACCCCTACAGAGCTATTCACTAAGTAGGGGACTCTAAGCTAGAACCCCCTCATCTGAATATGTCTACACAGGGTGTGTCAGTAAGAGCGAGAACTATGGCTGAACAGGCGTGAGTCGGTAAGAAGGGTGTGTCAGTAAGAGCGAGAACTATGGCTGAACAGGCGTGAGTCGGTAAGAAGGCAGCATAGAGGAGGCAACGGGGCGTCCTGATGACCCAGACCCCCAACCTGGCATCTGCCACCTCCTAAACAGTCGCCCCCAGTGCTGGTACCCTGTGACTGGGCAAGCCGTCACCACTGAGGGAGTCCATAGCCCAGCCACCGTGTTGTGATACAGTGCAGCCGGCAGATTCCCTCCCCTAACCTAGAGACTCTCCTGACAAATTCCACCCCTACACAATCTGTGATCGGCTGGGCAGGTCTGGCTACTGAGAAGACTAATCCCAAGGGGAATTACAGCCGCTGATGCGCTGAGTGCAGGGCAGACTGAGGAGCTACCTCTTCCCCCTAACCTGCATCTCTAGCACTGAAAGTGGTAGGCTCCACCCCTGGAGGTGGGGTGAGACAAGAAAAGCCACTCTCCCCCTGATCTAGGGTGAATCTTCTGGGCCTGCCTGCGGGCAGTAAAATGACTTTGCTTCCCAGAACAGTTTAGGTCACCCAGTTGATCAAAATGCTAGGGCTAGATCTCCCCCCCTGGTGAGTAGCCAACAGTCAGGGCCGAGGTCAAGGAACAAATCCCCGGCAAGTGGCCACAATAGGCTCCACAAGTAACCCCTCCCATCAGGGGTACCTTCCAAGTGTTGTGGAAGAGCTCTCCCCAGTGGCAGATCAAGAAACCATAGAAGAGAGGACCCCTTTGTACCATATGAAAAAACATCAGCTGATCCAGATGGGGAGGGCACAGCGAAAGAATTCTGGAACTATGAAATATCAAACCAAAAATACTCCCCCAAAGAGATACACCAGATCTCAAGAAATGGATACTGATCAAACCCAAAACACTAAAATGACAGAGGAAGAATTCCAAAATTGGATTGTAAGAAAGCTCAATGATATGCAAGAAAAAATGGATAACCAACACAAAGAAAGCACAAAGAAAATTCAGGACTTGGAACAAAAATTCACTAAGGAAATTGAGATCTTAAAGAAAAATCAATCCAAGCTCCTGGAAATGAAAAGTTTATTCAGGGAGATACAAAACACAGTGCAAAGCCTCAAAAATAGGGTGGATCAAACAGAAAAAAGAATCTCAGAGATTGAAGATAACACCTTCAAATCAAATAAGTTAATCACAGAGATAGAGCAGAAAAATAAGAGACATGAGCAAAGCTTACGAGAATTGTGGGATTATATGAAGAAAAATAACCTGTGGCTCCACTGGATTCCGGAGAAGAAAAAAAGCAAGGGTTGGATAAGCTATTTGAAGAAATAATTGAGGAAAATTTCCCAGGTCTGGCCAATAACTTAAAATTAGAAATCCAAGAGGCCCAAAGGACCCCTGGGTGATATAATGCATACAGGAAAACATCACAACACATAGTCATCAGACTAACCAAAATATCAACAAAAGAGCCCCTCCTACAAGCTGTAAGGTGAAAGAAGCAAGTTACATACAAAGGAAAACTGATCCAAGTAATGCCAGATTTCTAAACTGAAACATTACAAGCAAGGAGAGACTGGGGCCCCATTCTTACTCCTTTGAAACAAAATATGCCCAGCCTAGAATCTTGTACCCACAAAACTAAGCTTTATATATGAAGAAGAAATTAAGACATTCTCAGAAAAGCAAAGTCTCAGGGAATTCACCAAGACAAGACCAGCCCTACAAAAAGTACTCAAAACAGTGTTACACACGGAACAGCATAATAAATACTCATGAACATAAAACACTCAAAACCTAAAGATTAAAGGCCAGATATCACAATGGCTCAAGAGAAAAAACAAAGCAACAATGTCCAACCCAACAGAATGAACAGTAATCTGTCTCACCTATCAGTTCTCTCAATAAATGTGAATGGCTAAACTACCCACTCAAGAGACATAGGCTGGCTGAATGGATAAAAAAATACAAGCCAAGTATCTTCTATCTTCAGGAAACACACCTAAACTGCAAGGATGCATATAGACTAAAAGAAAGGGATGGATATCAGTATTTCAAGCAAGCAGAAGGCAAAAGAAGGCTGGCATGGCATTCTAATCTCAGATGATTTCGTTTTTAAACCAACAAAAGTATTCAAAGACACAGATGGTCATTATATAATGGTGAAGGGTACAATTCAACAAGAAGATATAACAATTTTAAATATATATGCACCCAACTTAGGTGTATCCAGATTCATAAACCAAACCTTACTGGTTCTAAGCAAATTGATTAATAGCAACTTCATAATTACCAGAGATTTCAACATCCCACTGACTGCAAAGGATAGATCCTCCAAACAGAAGATTAATAAAGAAATAATGAACTTAAACAAAACACTAGAACAATTGGGTCTGACTGACATTTACAGGACATTCTACCCAAAATCCACTGAATATATGTTCTTCTCATCAGCCCTGGCACATTCTCTAAGATTTACCATATCCTGGGACACAAAGTAAGTCTCAAAAAATTTTAAAACATAGAAATCATACCATGTATCTTCTCAGATCACAGTGGAATAAAAGTAGAAATAAACACTAACAGAAACTCACATTTCTACACAAAATTGTGGAAATTAAACCTTCTACTAAATGATTACTCCATAAATGAAGAAATCAAGATGGAAATAAAAAATTCTTTGAACAAAATGACAATAGAGAGACAAGTTATCAAATCCTCTGGGAAACAACTAAAGCAATACTGAGAGGAAAGTTTATTTCCATAAATTCCTATAACCAAAAGTCAAAAAGATCACAAATAGACAATCTAATGAATCGACCCAAAGAGCTGGAAAACGAAGAACAGAGAAACCTCAAACCCAGCAGAAGAAGTGATATTAACATGATCAAATCAGAACTAAATGAAATAGGCAACAGGGAAGCTATACAGAAGACTAATAAAGCAAAAAGTTGGTTCTTCAAAAAAATAAACAAAATTGACATGCCTTTGGCTAGGCTAATGAAAAGCAGAAAAGAGAAATCTCTAATAAGCTCCATCAGGAACAAAAAAGGAGATATCACAACCGATCCCAAGGAAATACAAGATATAATTTATGAATACTACAAAAACCTTTATGTACACAAACTGGAAAATGTGGAGGAAATGGACAAATTTCTAGAAACACACAGCCTCCCTAGTCTCAACCAGGAAGAAATAGAATTCCTGAAGAGACCAATATCAAGAGCCAAAATAGAAACAGCAATTAAAAATCTTCCTAAAAAGAAAAATCTCAGCCCATATGGTTTCACACCCGAATTTTACCACACTTACAAAGAAGAACTGGTGTCTATCTTGCAGAAATTATTCCACAACATCGAGAAGAATGGAAACCTCCCCGACACCTTTTATGAAGCGAACATAACCCTGATACCAAAACCAGGAAAGGATGCAACAAAAAAAGAAAACTATAGACAAATATCCCTTATGAATATAGATGCAAAAATTTTCCACAAAATGCTAGCTAACCAAATCCAGATGCTTGTCAAAAAAATAATCCATCACAACCAAGTGGGCTTCATCCTAGGGATGCAGGGATGATTCAACATACATAAATCTATAAATGTAATTCACCACATAAACAGAAGCAAAAACAAAGACCATATGACTCTTTCAATAGATGCAGAAAAAGCTTTTGACAAAATTCAACACCCTTTCATGATAAGAACACTTAATAAAATAGGCTTAGAAGGGATATACCTAAAAATGATACGAGCCATATACAACAGACCCATAGCCAACATCATACTGCATGGGGAATAATTGAAAGCATTCCCACTTAGAACTGGAACCAGGCAAGGCTGCCCACTATCTCTACTTCTATTCAACATAGTGCTGGAAATCCTGGCTATAGCAATCAGACAGGAAAGTGGAATTAAAGGTATCCAAATTGGGGCAGAAGAGATCAAACTTTCACTGTTTGCTGATGATATGATATTATATTTAAAAAACCTCAAAGATTCAATTAAGAGACTCCTCGAATTGATAAATAAATTCAGTAAAGTCTCAGGATACAAGATCAATACACAGAAATCAGAGACATTCATATACGCCAACAACAATCAAATTGAGAACCAAATCAAAGACTCAATAACCTTCACAATAGCAACAAAGAAAATAAAGTACCTAGGAATATACTTAACCAAGGAGGTAAAAGACCTCTACAGGGAGAACTATGAAACACTGAATAAGGAAACAGCAGAAGATGTAAACAGATGGAAATCCATACCATGCTGGTGGGTTGGCAGACTCAACATCGTTAAAATGTCTGTACTACTCAAATTGATCTACAGATTCAATGCAATACCTATTAAAATCCCAACATCATTCTTCACAGATATAGAAAGAATAATTTTACGCTTTGTTTGGAACCAGAGAAGACCCTGCATATCAAAAGAAATTCTAGGCAATAAAAACAAAATGGGAGGTATTAATATGCCAGATATCAAACTATACTACAAAGCTGTAGTAATTAAATCAATTTGGTATTGGCACAAAAATAGGAATATTGATCAGTGGATCAGGTCTGAAAACCCTGATATAAAACCATCCTCATATAGCCATCTAATTTTGACAAAGCAGACAAAAACATACGCTGGGGAAAAGAATCCCCTTTCAATAAATGGTGTTGGGAAAACTGGATAGACACTTGTAGAAGGCTGAAGCAGTAGCTACACCTTTCACCTCTCACAAAAATCAACTCATGCTGGATAACTGACTTAAACCTAAGGTATGAAACTATTAGAATTCTAGAGGAAAATGTTGGAAACACTCTCCTAGACATTGGCCTAGGCAAAGAATTTATGAAGAAGACCCCAAAGGCAATCACAGCATCAACAAAAATAAACAAATGGGACATGATCAAACTAAAAAGCTTCTGCACAGCCAAAGAAATAGTGATGAAAGCAAACAGACAAGCTATAGAATGGGAGAAAATTTTCGCATCTTACACATCTGATAAGGGGCTGATAACTAGAATCTACTTAGAACTCAAGAAAATCAGCAAGAAAAAAATCAAACAACTCTATCAAAAAGTGGGCAAAGGATATGAACAGAAAGTTTTCTAAAGAAGACAGAATAATGGCTAACGAACGTATGAAAAAATGTTCAACATCTCTAATCTCATCTTCTATCTCAGGGAAATGCAAATCAAAACTACAATGAGATATCACTTATTTCCAGTAAGAATGGCCTTTATCAAAAATTCCCAAAACAATAGATGTTGGCGTGGATTCGGAGAGATACTGCTGGTGAGACTGCAAATTAGTCCAACCTCTATGGAAAGAAATATGGAGATACCTTAAAGTGATACAAGTCGATCTACCATTTGATCCAGCAATCCCATTACTGGGCATCTACCCAAAAGATCAAATGACACTCTACATAAAAGACACCTGCACTCGAATGTTTATAGCAGCACAATTCATAATTGCAAAGCTGTGGCAACCCAAGTGCCCATCAATTCATAAGTGGATTAATAAAATATGGTATATGTATACCATGGAGTACTATTCAGCTCTAAGAAACAACGGTGATATAGCACATCTTATATTTTCCTGGTTAGAGCTGGAACCCATACTACTAAGTGAAGTATCCCAAGAATGGAAAAACAAGCATCACATATACTCACCAGCAAACTGGTATTAACTGAGCAGCACCTAAGTGGACACATAGGAACTACATTAATTGGGTATTGGGCGTGTGGGAGGGGGATGAGGGGGTGGGTATACACACACATAATGAGTGAGATGTGCAACGTCTGGGGGATGGTCATGCTTGAAGCTCAGACTTGTGGGGGGAGGGGGTGCAAGAGCATTATTTGAAACCTTAAAATTTGTACCCCCGTAATATGCTGAAATAAAAAAAATATTTAAAAAATAAAAGAAAGTGAGATAGGAGAAATTTTTATGGCTTTTGTAATTGGGAAGTCCAAGGAAAGAGGCTAAGTTTTGGCCACAGCAACATCTGGGAGTTCAAATAATATCATTTTCTTTCCCTCTGCCCTGTGAGTTGTACTTTCCTCAGTGATGGCTTAATTCCCAGACAGGTGTCTTGCATGTATCAGAAAAGATGTCCACCTATACTTCCAACCTTAGGACCTCCTTACAACCAGCATTCCAGTGAGAAGGCCATACCCCTCAATCCACAATGTCCCTATCATCCTGCCAAATGGATGCTGTCTTTCCTTGGATTGTGCACTCATAGTTGGACCAATCTCTATGTCCAGGAGAAGAGAATCCTCTGATCAGGCAGCTCATGTCCTCTGTCCATCACGTGGGAGAAGAACACAGACATCCTCCTTCTCTCACACAAAAGAAGGGATATAGAGCAGGGAAAAAGCAGCAGCAGATATCTACTAAAAGTGCCTACATATTTTCACCATTTCCCAAAAGCTTCCCTTGACACTTGCTTCTTTTCATCTCAAAGAAGACTATAGGAAAAATAAAAACATAATTGAAGAAGAACTTCTGTTAGTTATATTGAGATTAGTCAAAGTTCTGAATGGATTTTCTCTTCTAGCTTCCCAGAGCAAAGACAGTGGGATCTTATTTATATTAACATCAGGGTCGGTCGGGGGCAAAGAGGATCCCCCTCTTCTCTGTCTCTTCTTCTAAGTAAAAAATAGGCAATAAACATTAGGCCTAATAAGTAAATCATATGGTACGTTAGAAACTAAAGAAGTACTGTGAAAAATGAAAACAAGAAACAGAATATAAGGGAGGGCTCTAGAAGAAGGGTAGGGTGAGGTATTAATTTGAATGGTCAAGGAGTTTTCCTTGAGAAGTGATATTTGAGAAATGACCTGAAGGTGATAAGGAAGCTTACAAACAGATATCTGGGGAGGACACTCCATGCTGTAGCAAGTGCTCAAAGATAGAAGCATTCCTGGCATGTCTGAAAAATTTCAAGGGGGCCAGGATGGCAGGAGTTGAGTGAAGACAGGGGAATGTAGAAAGAGATAAGGTTATATTCTGGATATATTTTGAAAGAAGTGAAAACAAGATATCTTGAAAGACTGGATGTGGAATGTGAGAGAGACAGCTGTCAAGACTGCAAGGCCTGAAAAACTGGCTCCACCCCTCACTAGCCATGTTATCTTTGGTAACTTACTTCACCTCTCAGCTTCCTCCTCCGTAAAATGGGGCTCAAATGGTACCAACATCACCAACATCGGAGAACGTTGTGAAACAAACAGGGTTAAATACTGTTGGCAAAGCATCTGGTACATGGCAGATACCAAACAAATAGTCATTATCAGCCACTTTCCTTTTGTGATTTCCATTCATCACACCAACTTCAGAATATGGTTTAGCCTCCTACCATGTTTACTTCAGAGCAAGACTGCATCAGCCAGGAAATGCAAGAATCTAGGAAGCTATTCCATTTGGCAGTCATTGTTTTCACTGTAAATGAATTGCTATCCCAGTTCTGTGCCTGGGTCTTTCTGAGCCCTCTCACTCCCAGTACATCCCTGAGAGATCTGTCAATTCTTAGTGGTCTGAGGAGTCTGCACCAGTGGGGTCTACACCTGTGCTGTACAGTATCCCCCCAAAGCTGGTCACTTTACAAGCCCTTTTAGTGGACAGCCTCTCTTGGGCATATCCTAACTTTACTAAGAGTTTTTCTTTCATCAAATTACAGTAAATATCTAAAATCGAGACTCACCTAGACATTTCAGAAAATTTGTCAACTTTATTACTTTGATTTCAGTAAACTAGATTTAGAGACACTGGTTGTGCTCTATAATGTCAGAATGTCAGGAAATTTTATTTTTAAGGACATTTATTATATCAGAAAGGAACATCTAGGATTATGATTATATTAGAATCATAAGAACAGCAACCATTTATTGAACATCTACCATGTAACAGCCACTGAACTTGATATTTTACACTGTGTAATCTCATTTAGATCTCAACACAATCCTTCAAGGCACCATTAGTTTAGCCAGGCAGGTGGAATGTCACAAAGACACTTGCAAAGTCAGGTTTCTCTACTACCTTATACCATGGGTATTTTTTTTTTTTTTTTTTTTGCTGTTTCCATTTGTTTGCGTGTTTGATGGAGAGGAGAGGAGATTGTTTGGGTATGCTTCATTTTGTTCACTACCATGCAAATGATGGATCTTGTTTACCGTCACTGTTTTTGTGTTTACATTTTGTTTACTGATCCAATCTTTGCCTTCAAGCGGAAACTATTTTTAACAATGTTTAATCTAGTAGTTTCCAAAAATTTTTGACCACCCAGCCCTTTTACTGGAAAAGAACTATTGACATTCTGAGACTAGTTCCGAGGTGCAAACTGTGGGAATAAGGCTGGGGAGATAAGCAACAAGAAAGCCATTTGCCTGTTTTCTCAGAGGCTCAGGAAAGAATGGTTAAAGGTTTTCCCATAAAAATAAGGTTATTGAAATAGTAAAGAAACAGGAAGAATCTCCTTGTTAATCAATTCAAGCTGCTGAAAATCTTTGCAATCCAAGGCAGAAAAGTGAGTAATGACGCTGTTATGATGACAGATCGAGCATCAGATTTAGAATCCGAATTGAAAAGCCGCTCATGCAAAATCCAGGGCGGTTGCAGGAATGTGCCTTGAAATTCTGTCACACAGCTCTGCCCCATGGTGTCTGGGCGTGGCTAAGCCTGGCACATGCCTCTTCACCTCTCACCCCAGTCCAACCTGTATGTAGTCCAGCCCCATAAGAACCATGATCCACATTTGGAAAATGAGAACCAAGAAATAAACGAACACACAGAAAGGTAGCAAACCTCAAGTCATCCTTACACATCTTTAGGAAGAGGCTGAAAAAGAAGCTGCCCTCCCAAACCACTTCTCACCAACTCCTGACAACAATGGCGGAAATCCCAAGAGGAGGGGGGTTCTCCACCTCTAATCCCCTCCTTCTCCCCTTGCAAACACAACCTGAGGCCTCACTGTGAATACCAGGCTAGTTATAGATGCTGTGCCCACTACTTTGCTTCTGGACGTTGGATTTCCCCAGTGTTGGAATTAAACTATTGGTTTAAATTAAGGATTTTATTAACTTAATGATTAGATTAGTTAATATCCAGGAGGGATTTTTGTGCTTTGAAAGGAACACTTACCATCATTTTTATTTTATTTTGTGTCCAATTTATTAAACTTATAACTAATTACCAAAACTATGGAAATTAAATTTTCTCAAACAGTTAAACGTTGATTAAAGTCTTACTTAATTATAATAACATCTCTTAACTGATTTAAATAATAATTATAAATTTACTATGACTAATTCTTTTGAGTATTTTTAAATTCCAAAAACAACATATAAAATGTGTACAAATGCAATAAGTACAAAATTTTTTTTACACTTATATCTATTTTGTAAATTTAAGACTCTGGAGTTATTTTTCCTCGCTATTTCCTCATTATTTTATGGTTTTCTCATTATTGTTTGTATACCTACATTTATTACTACATTTTTAAAAAATAATTAAACCTGCTTCCCTCCCCTTCTGTTAACATCTCAGATTAGTTGAGGTTCCAGGATTTGGGTAACCAATTAATTGCTCTTTGGCTGAGACAAAAAAATTTTCTCCTAAAGTGAGTCACATGTGAATTGCTAGTCATCTCTGTATTGTCTGTTTTGTTTTTTAGAGTTAAATTTCATATTTTAGGTCACTAATATTTTTTAACTTCATGTTTAACTGGGTTTTGTGCAACCTGTTATCTCACACTTTCTTACATATGTTTTCAAGTCTTGCATGGCCAGTGTGTTGCAACTCATCTCATACTGTGTAGACCTGGTCTGTTAGCATTATCACATATGCTTTGTTATATTGTATTATTAGAAAATCCATTGAGGTTTCTTCTTCTAATGGATAAGGCATAAAGCTCGCCCAGCTACTGATTCTTATATGGTTTGTTATTTAATTCATTATCTTAGTACACCCAGTGTTGATTCCTTTCTACTTGATTATTGCATGAACCATCCCTTCTGATATGTGTGGGACCTTGTTCTACCCGGTTGTTCAGAGTACCCAATAGTACCAGAATTCTTGGTCCAGTTGCTACATTTCCCAAGTCCATTTGACTTACTCACTTCCTAGTTACATAAAGTAAAAGTCATATCTATACTTTATAAATATAAGCTGAATAACAAACCCAAGATATCTATGTATTAAATATTTCTATTCATTAAAAACAATAAAACAAACACATACCACTATATTTTCCTTTCTTTTCTATTAGACATTCTGTACCCTTTATATTGTCTTTTCTTCAATTTTCAAGGATTAGAAAATCACTTATTTCCAGTAATTCTAATCAGATTGCCACAGCTTGGTCAAAAGGAGCCTCATTAAGCTGCCCTTTTATTCTTAAGACCAGCCCTGCTCCCCATCAGCAATATCTTTGAAAAGATTTGTTGCTTTCCAGCAACAATAAGACCTTCTTTGCTCACTTTGACTTTTCCATTGCCCAAGATATGAAATCGGCTACTTCCCTAGCAATGCTGGGTATAAGACGAGTATAAGAGACCAAACCTGTGCACAGGGTTGTGTGGATTCTTGTGCCAATGGGCAAACACACTGCTGCCCCTCTTGACCTCTTTCATACAGAGCTGAAATAGATATTTTTTTGAAGATCATAAGTTTACTTTGATTTTTCTAATATGACACCATAAACTGTTGCTCCTTACTTTTCTTAAAGACTAAGACTTCAAACTAAATGGACACACCTCGTATTTTAACCCTCTGTTAAATATGAGGGTTAGCAGGGGGTTTCCATTAGCTTGTATCCCACTGCAGTTAAGGGGCTTCTACCTGAGCCAGGTTCGCATGTCCTCCTTCATGACTCAAGTTGTGGGGGTCCCACAGTGCCTTTTCTTTGCCATCTAATTACTTGCTATCCATAGCACATTGTTCAAAGTCTGACGTTTCCAATCTTTTCATTGCTTCTTCCTCCTTCCGAGCAATGAAAATGTCCTCAGGACAAGTCAAGAATTTTCAAATATTCTGCTTTTAGCAGAATTATCTTTCTGGCAGATAATTACATTTGCATCTCTGTTTTTTCTCTGTAGGAAAAATTTCCTTATCAGTGAAATGCCGTCTTGACAATTAGACCCCATCCCAAATTTCAAGGCTTTAGAGAACTACAGTGGGTGAGACTCTTGTCCACTCTTCTCAAATCCTTGAACAACATTTCTGAAGGATCCCTGCTTCTAAACAGGAAAGTGGACCCACAGGCGAGCCACTTAGAAAATATATATCCTGGAAGGGAACAGCTCTTCTCCTCTTTGTATTTCCCCAGGGGACTTCATTACCTGAAGGGAATACTTTTCCCTGCCATAGTAAAAGGCACTTAGTCCTTTGGCAAATCTTAGCCATTTGCTGTTACTTATTTGAGGAAATAGGATAAGCCTGTCTCCTTCTCAGAGGTGTCCTTTGCTGTTCAGTGCCATCCAAGGGTCTCCTGGAAAAATAGACTAGCGACATTAACATTGTTCACCACTATTGTCATTAAGTTATCAAGCATATATCACAGTTGAGCACTATTGTTATATATTATCTCGATTAATCCTAACAATCTCTTGCAGTAATATCACTTTTATTCCATTTTTCCAGATGAGAAAACACAGATACACAGAGGTGAATTGAGCCAACTTGGAAGTAGCAGTACAAGAATTAGAACTCACAGTTGCACCCCTGAGTCTATATTCTCAGTCCTTAGCTCTTCTTTCTTGTTCCTTTCCATCCTTACTCACATCCCAATTTTACATTTAGAGAATGAGCACCCCAAATAGATTTTATATTCCATTAGCCTAATCATAGCACAATTTTATTTAGATACAGTCCTGGCCATAGCAACCATTCCTTATTTTTATATTGTAATTGATAGTAACCTAGAGACCACATGCTTTTTCAGAACTATGCCCATTAAGTTTATATAACATCAAACACCCAACTTCTCCTATTGTTCACCTACAGCTTTCCTTCTGGACTCTTGTTAGTGAAATCAATTACAGCATCATGTTCTTGCCTTTCACATATTGTCAAATCCATTCTCACACTACATATTTAGGCTAATTGTGTGAATTCCATTCCCTGAGTTATGGGCTTTGAAAGGTTGCTGAGCTCTATTACCACCTGGCCACCAACACACACACAATCTTCCTAAGATGATACCTTGTCCTCAGTTTTGATTAACCCTTTCTGCTACTCTGGGGGCGTTTCTTCTTCTCTAAGCTCCAATTTTCCCTTCCACCAGCAATTTTGGGTTCAAATTTGGCCCCAATGCTGACTTGGCCAGAATATGATGGAAAAAAATGTAAAGTTGAAGCATTAAGAACATATATATCATATACATATGTATATATAAAGTGTGTATATACATATATGAACTAACTTCTTGAAAAATAAGTACTGCATATATTATGCACAAAAGGTTGGAAGAGAAAGAAAAAGAACAGCAGAAATCAACATTAAATAGATGCATGCACGCATGCATATAAGCACATATATGAATATATATGTATTTTCTTTGATATATCCTAAATTCTCATGAGCATCAAATTTCCAGAAGTCCAATTTGAGCAAATGATAATTTTTAAATATTCCCATTTTTATGAGCAACATTAGTATTTCTCTGTTACCTCCCTAGATCTTCCTGATGGGGATTAACATAAGATTACTCAGAACTTCAAGAGGCCCCCGGCTGAAACTTCAAACACACAAACTTAAATTCTCCTGGACCAGGTTGCTCAACAGTGTGAAATTTTCTCTGTATAGACATTTAATGGACTTTTGTAATAGAGACCATTAAGAGTCTATTGTATCCCACCTCTATTTCTCTCGATCTTATTATCTATTGTATGATTTTAAATTGTCTTTTATAACATCAATATTGACTGCCATGATTGTGAATAATGAAATATAAAATAATGCCTTCTAGGTGGCATAATAGAATTTGAATGGTACTCTTAAAACATTCTCAGCATATATTAGAGAATTCTAAATTGGAAAGAGACCAAATAGTCCCCTAAAACAATTCCTTCATTTTACAAGTAAGAAACTTTGATGTTGGTTTATAGAAAATAATGAAAATAACTTTTAATTGACAATAATATAGTCTATTAATAAGAGTAATTCTGGAGTTCCTGACCAAATCTGGAAGCCAATTTAAAACTTCTAGGTCGGGTGGTAGTGGGAAAATGAGAAAAATAACAGGCCCATTGCATTTCTGAAACGATACTGGCTCCATCTGGTGGCCAAAGTAATAATTCCCATTCAATCACATCTGTGTTTATGATTAATAAACTATGCTTTCTCTTGAAACGAAAATGTCTGATTGGGTGCAAATATTGAAGAATTTAGGATATAAATTTAGTCTCAAGAATTTTACCATTTCTACCTATAATTAACCTCTTCCTCAGAGTATATTATCAATATATATGTTTAAATTGAAATTGAAAAAAGGCAAAAATCTAGTATAGGTAAATTAAGACAATTCCTCAGCTATTAATATCTTCTGAGAAGAAATCATATTCATCTAAAATATGTTGATACATTTATTATTAGAAAAGCAGCAAAATGTTGGGATATGGGCACGCTTGTAGTTTTGACTTAGGTGGGGCAAAGGCAATATATGTAACCTAAACATTTGTACCTCTGTAATATTCTGAAATTAAAAAAAAAACCTAGTACAACTTCTTTGGAAAATGCTTCAGTTATTACTGATCATAGGTATACAAGAAACAGCAGCAAAATGCATTACTTTTTAATCAAGGCAATATAATTAGTACCAATTTATTTAATATTCGTTACCAATTAAAATGTAAAACAACACAAATTATTATTTAGTGATTCCAAAAATCCATGGGATTAGTACTTTGTTATCATTTGTTGTGTTCTTTGAACTAAGAAACTAAAACTGAATAAGTAGCCTATATAGTCTCATAGGGAAGGAAAATTTATTTTGTGTTTATTTAGTATAGGACTTCTTTCCCAGAGTACTGTGAAAACTTTGATGTTTCAAACTCAACTTTTTGTTTGTGCCTATTCTAGAACAAGAGGCCTCAATTTTCTCTGGATTCTCAAAGGAGCTTCTGGCACCTTAATTATTTATGGAACTCTGCATACTGGTCACACAAGTGGGCTCAGTTTATGAAAATTCATCAAGTTGTACATTTCTGATATGCTTATATAGTACACTTGAAAGAAAAACATTTTGGGAAGTTTCAGAATCATTGTTTTTTATGTTCCAACTTAAATATACAATAATAATTAACGCTACCATATGCTGAGGTAAATATATGGTAAAGGTTATCAAAATCCTTTAAGACTCAATTTCTCTAAAGGTCAAGTATAAATAACTTCCCTTGGGTTGTTAAGAAAATTACTATATAACATAAAAATTGTTTGAAACTCAATCCCTGCTTCTGAAACCCACTCAGGCTGCTTCACACTAATTTTCCTTCCATAGCTGGTCAATTGATGTTTAGAATCATCAATGCCCTATTGCCTGTGGCATGGAATTCCAGGTTTATTCTTATTATCTCCACAGAAAAGAAACTTGAAAAAATAAGAAAAATAAAGGACACGCATACTTTAAGTAATATGATAGCACCAAAATCAAAATATAGCTTTGCAATGCCTCTGTGCCGGTTATGTATGCATTGCCTCTCAGCCCCAAATTCACCTGGTTTTCCTGCTCTGTTAAAATGGATCTGATCCCTTTAAATATTTTTCCTTTATCAGCTGACCTGGAAGCTTTGTGAAGAGAAGGTAATAGTAAGACATTGCAGGAGAAAATGAGTTTTGCTTTTTTTAGGAAGGTTTTTTTATTGCTGTTTCAATTTCAGTACTTGATATTGGTGTGTTCAGGAATTCTATTTCTTCCTGGTTGAGCCTAGAGGGGGCTGATCCTCTCAATAGGTGCAGAAAAAGCATTTGACAAAATTCAACACCCTTTTATGATAAGAATGCTCAACAAAATAGACATAGATGAGGCTTACCTAAAAATGATACAAGCCGTATATGACAAACCCACAGCCAACGTCATACTGAATGGGGAAAATTTGAAAGCATTCCTACTTAGAACTGGAACAAGGCAAAGTTGCCCACTATCTCCACTTCTATTCAACATAATGCTGCAAGTCATTGCTATAGTAATCAGACAAGAGAGTGGAATTAAGTGAATCCAAATGATGGCAGAAGAGATAAAACTCTGACTCTTTGCTGATGATATTATATTATACCAAGAAAACTCCAAAGATTCAACCAAGAGACTCCTTGAATTGATAAATAAATTCAGTAAGGTCTCAGGATACAAAATCAATACACACAAATCAGAGGCATTCGTATATGCCAACAACGGAACAAGTGAGAACCAAATCAAAGACTCAATTCCCTTCAAAACAGCAACAAAGAAAATAAAGTACCTAGGAATATATTTAACTAAGGAGGTAAAAGACCTCTACAGGAAGAACTATGAAACACTGAAGGAAATAGCAGAGGATGTAAACAGGTGGAAGAACATACCATGCTCATGGGTTGGCAGAATCAACATCCTTAAAATATCTATGCTACCCAAAGTGATCTACAGAGTCAATGCAATCCCTATTAAAATACCATCATCATTTTTCACAGATATAGAAAAAATAATTTTATGCTTCGTATGGAACCAGAGAAGAACCCGTATAGCAAAAGCAATCCTAGGCAATAAAAACAAAATAGGAAGTATCAATTTACCAGATTCAAACTATACTACAAGGCTATAGTCATTAAAACAGCTTTTGCCTGGCACAAGAACAGGGACATTGACCAGTGGAACAGAAAAGAGAACCCAGATATAAAACCATCCTCATATAGCCATCTAATCTTTGACAAATCAGACAAAAACATACACTGGGGAAAAGAATCCTTACTCAATAAATGATGCTGGAAAAACTGGATAGCCACATGTAGAAGACTGGAACAGGATCCACACCTTTCACCTCTCATGAAAATCAACTCATGCTGGGTAACAGACTTGAACCTTAGGTGTGAAACTATTCAAATTCTAGAGGAAAACATTGGAAATACTCTTCTAGACATTGGCCTAGGCAAAGAATTTATGAAAAAGACCCCAAAGGCAATAACGGCATCAACAAAAATAAATAAATGGGACCTGATCAAATTAAAAAGCTTCTGCACAGCCAAAGAAACTGTCACGAGAGCAAACAGACAACCCACAGAATGGGAGAAAATTTTCACAAGCTACACATTCGATAAAGGGTTTATAACTACAATCTACTTAGAACTCAAGAAAATCAGCAAGGAAAAAACAAACAACCCTATCAAAAAGTGGGCAAAGGACATGAACAGAAACTTTCCAAAAGAAGACACAATAATGGCCAACAAACATATGAAAAAATGTTCAACATCTCTAATCATCAGGGAAATGCAAATCAAAACCACAATGAGATATCACTCATCTCCAGTGAGAATGGCCCTTATTAACAAGTCCCAAAACAATAAATGTTGGCATGGATATGGAGATAGGAACACTCCTACATTGCTGGTGGGACTGCAAACTAGTTCAGCCTCTGCGGAAAGCAATATGGAGATACCTTAAAGCGATACAAGTGAATCTACCATTTGATCCAGCAATCCCATTCCTGAGCATCTACCCAAAAGAACAAAAGTCACTCCATGAAAAAGACACCTGCACTCGAATGTTTATAGCAGCACAATTCACAATTGCAAAGTTGTGGAAACAACCCAAGTGCCCATCAATACATGAATGGATTAATAAAATGTGGTATATGTATACCATGGAGTACTATTCAGCTATAAGAAACAATGGTGATATAGCACCTCTTGTATTTTCCTGAATAGAGCTGGAACCCATTCTATTAAGTGAAGCATCCCAAGAAGGGAAAAATTCTATTACATGAAGCATCCCAAGAATGGAAAAATAAGCACCACATGTACTCACCAGCAAATTGGTATTAACTGATCAACACTTAAGTGGACATATAGGAGTTACATTTATCGGGTGTTGGGCAGGTGGGGGGATGGGTATATACATGCATAATGAATGCGATGGGCACCAACTGGAGGATGGACACGCTTGAAGCTCTGACTTGAGCGGGGAGGGGGCAAGGGCAATATACGTAACCTTAACATTTGTACCCCCACAATATGCTGGAAAAAATAAAAACAAAATAAATAAATAATAAATTAATTAAATAAATAAAATAAAAAAGAAAATGAGCTTTGTTTCCTAGTCCCAGGAGCCTCTGGCTCCTGCGCTCCCAGCATCTCCACGTCCATCCAGTTTCAGCAGCACTCAACGGCCAGCAGCTCTTTCAGACAACTCTCCCTCCCACTGGGTGATTTTGTGGTGGTGGAGTGCTTCCAACTCCTGCAGCATTTGTGACATCCGTGGTGTCCAGTCCCTGCAGTGCATGGTGGTCAGCAGCACCCACCATCCTCTCATGCGGTTTTGTTGTGGCATTCCTCCTGTGAGATAGCTCCCCATGAACAGATTTCCCTGGCTCTTAAGAGGTTAGATTGCCAACAAGTCCTGCCCACAGGACACCACAGCAAATTCTCTGTTGTCCCATGAGCCAGGGCAGTGATCCTTCCCTCCCTCCCAGCAAAATCTGGCTCTTAGTCTGAGCTATTCTTGGGGCTCTCTAGTTCATCCCTGGGGCCATGACTGCTCCTCATACTGTTATTCCCATATTCTTTAGAGTTCTTTCCAATTGTTACTACCCAATCCCTCTCCAATCCCCTGTTTAGTTCATAGTTCTTTATATTAAACTTTCCCTATTCAACTTACTGTGTGGTCCTGATTGGACCCAGACTAATGCAACCTCTTACTTTTCCATCAGCTACGGTGAGTAAAAGAACTTACTATGCATGTAAAAAGAATGATAACTGGATTGCATTAATTCTATAGAGCAGTTGGTCTGGTTACACAGAATTGTGTGGCTTGCTAATTTTTCTTTACGTGAACTTAAAGTACATGAAGAGTAAAGACTAACTCTTAATTGATGGGATTTATGCAAACAGTACCAATGGTTGTATGTGTAATTTATAGAAAATTGTAAATCAGAAATTTGTACTATGAAGCTATCCCTAAAAGATACAAAGACCACACCTTTGGAACATTCTGAGAATTCTTATTTAACTAGTCAAACAAATATGGTTCTTTTCCCTTGACAAAAGATGTCTAGACATATCTTAAAGACAAAAAGTGTGAGTCATACTAGGATGGTAAGGTTAGATTATGGTAGTAGTCATTTTCCATGGACAAACCAGTCTCTCCCACTTTCAACCTGTTGTTTGTGTGTGCTTGACCTAGTGCAAACCTCCATCCTTCTCCACCCACTCCCAATCCTATTCTGAGGGTAGGAATATGACACAGACCTGGCTTATTCACTCTTCCATCCTCTGACCATGATTATTCATTCGAGATGGACAATTATTCATTCGAGTTGGACAAATGAAACAAATATGTCTAATAAATGTAAGTCTGAAAAATTTTGCTGGAAATTTTTGGAGAGAGATCTCTTTTTGCTGGGGTTGCTAAGTTGCTGAGTTGCTAGGCTATAAGCCTGGATCTGCTAGTCACTATCTTTGCCAGAGCATGGGAAGAACTTATCTGATAAGGAGGGAAATACAGGAAAGCAAAACCAAAAGATATGAAAAATAGTCCTGATGATGTCATTTGGTGACTTGGACCTGGCCTTTGGCTGCAGATAGCTGAAGTTTTCAGATACATGAAACAATAAATGTCCTAAGTCATTTTGAGTTTGATTCCGTCACTTGTCATAAATACAGTCCTCCCTGCTGCAATTATTGTGAATGACTTGTCTTAACTGACGCCATTAGGTCACAGACCTAAGTAATTCATTGTTTCCTAGGTCAAAGTCCAGAAGTGAAGTTCAATGTGTTAAGCATTTACTGTGCACGCAGCATTTTAAGCTAAAGAATGAGCGTGCAAATGATCAAATCTGAACAGTGTTTCAGTGTTGGTTGATATCATTACCAGAGCAGACACTTTGTGGCATTCAGTAACAAAGCTATGCTACTCTGGATCAGACAATCTTTCTTAAAATATTTGTTATATAAACACTGGGCAAAATGGCCAAACATAGTATTTTACGTTGCAGTTTTTCTGCAATCTCTGACCTATTGTTTCTTCCTCTTTTACCAGCGGATGATGGTAGAGATATTGAGATAGAAGCAAACCGCAAAAAGAAAGCTTTGATTTCAGACAGATCAAAAAAGTAAAAGTGTACCCGAGTAAAGGTTAAAGTCTTCTGCTCCTCTGCCTGTCTCTCTAACAGCAACATTAGCATGCTGCCCACCCTGACATGTCTCATGTCACCTAATATGATTGATTAAGGGATATAGTTTTAAATTTCACCACTGTCTTTGTTTTCATTTTTTTATTTTCTAGGCTGCTTGTCACATGTCCCAGATCCGTGAGAGGTTTGTATAAAATATAAAAGCATATTTTAAAAGAAATACAATGTGTGACATAATGACAAAAGCCAGAAAATTGTGTGTTCCAGCGGACATGCCACACTTCCCTCAGGTCCCTGCTTTGTTTTCTTCAGCTGGAGGAGTGACAGACTGAAGGGCTGGCGTTTGTCAGTTTATGTCACAACCATGATCTTTAAACATAGGCTTCTTTGTAGTTATTTTCTCCCATCCAAAATCTTTTTGGAAATGTGCCAAATATACGTTTACTCAAACAAATATAAGAGGTCAACTTTCCTCCTCTGACTTCCCATTTAAAGGAAAGTATTGCTTAGTTATCATCCATTACTAATATTAATGTTTACAGTCTAATCTGTTTTTAGGTGTTGGAATTTTCTTTTCTATGCCTATTTCTATTTATCATATTATTTTTTCCATTTTTGTTTTTCTTTTGTACTTTAAATTCAAAACTTAATGCCAATATTTTTTATAAGTCTGTAATTTATTTTTTCCATATGAATGCTTTCTTAGAGTAAAACATGCTTAGAGTGGTGGTTACATGGCAATCTTGGATGAAATTAATACTATTCATCACAAGATACCATCTTCTAAATGTATCATTTTAAATACATTTATCAAAAGATAGAATCTTATAAAATTATTCTAGAATATGACTAATTTGTGTTACAGTGTACTGTCTACTTGTAGTAAATTGTCAGCTGTAAGAAGTAGAGTTTTTAAATTATCTAATAATAAAACAATATATATTGGTGTTGTTTATTGGCATTTTGTCCAAAAAAGAAAACTCTTTTTCTTGACATGAACATTAGATATTACGAAACTAAAACCTGTTTTTCAAATATTCTAAAAGAATGTAAGTTATTATCACTTGGAAGAGAACAGAATAAATCTAACCTGTTACCATTTTCTTCTTTCATCGAAAGATCACTGTGGCATTTTGAGGGGAGGGGTTATTTGTATAAATGTATGGGTACAAGTGTAATTTTTTTACATGGCTGTTAGTGTATCCATCACCTAAATAATCTATATTGTATCCCTTAAGTAATTAAGAGATCACTTTGTTTACTGACCAGGTGAACCCACTTTTGTTAAGGACGTGAACGTTTCTATTAATATAATTCTAAGGATATTCTATTGAGTCAATAAGTACCTTCTCCCTAAAAGATTGCAAGAGGAGAATGTAAGGAATATTTTCAATTGTTGAAACCTTAAATGTATTGTAAATTATTACAAATATAAATTTCTAAAAAATATGAGTTATGGTTGTTCTATAGTTGGTTACATATTATTACTTATATCATGTTAATTTTAATCTACCTATTTTTTCCCATCCAAGTACTAACCAGGCCCTTATTTTCTATTGTTAAAAGAATGTTAAGTGTTCACAATAAAATATATGTCACTAAAATTATCAGGATAAAACAACATAAACCAAGTTAAAAGATATTAAAATAATTGTACCTGAAAAAAAAATAAGAACAGGTAGTATAAATTTTGCCAAAGCAAAAAACAAAACATAATACATTATATAATAAACATCTAACATAAGGAAGTATAATAACTGAATAGAAGAGGAAAACATTCTTTAAGCACTAATCTCTAAAATGTGATTGTTTCAAAGTTTAGAGAAGGAAAACATTAAATATATTATTTTTATATATAAAACTTCTTCAAAAATACCATAAATCTATCATATAACCAGCTTTCACTTATTAACTATCAATAATAGCCCAGGAATAAATGTTAAATTTTCTTCTTGTGAAAAAATGTTTATGAAACACTAAAGTATATTTTTTTGGGTAAATGACTTCAATTGATATGTATGTCATACACAGAAAAGATCAAGGATTAAATGGCTTATAAGTTCAGTGGTTTCCAAACTATTCTGGGCCAAGCTCTAGAAATCCTGTTCCAGGGCCTCCAGGCTTAGCTTGTCATGCTTCATAGATCTCTCCACTCTCACTACCCTCCTTCATTTCAACAAAAGCAGCTCTACTTTTATACATTTTAGCCCTCTGCATGAGATTTCATTTAAGGCACAGTTTCCAAGCTAAAAATGGTAAGTCATTCAGATGCAACTTCAGGTAGCCTTTATGTAGCATGTTTTTTCAACATCTCTTAATAATTCTTACAACAATTCTAAGAGGAAGTCATTATTCTATCTATTTCACTGATAAGAGAAAACTAAACTTTAAAGGGCATATTATGAGTGGAGAAGAGGTCAGGTTCCTGAAAAGCCAAGAAGCTTGGATTTTGAAATCACTATGGAGTAGGACAGGAGCAGGTTCTGGAGACTAGCAGTGACCCAGGAGTCTTTTAAGAAAAGAGGAGAGTGGCCCTGAGGCTGGTCAGTGACTGCAGCAAAAAGTGGATATTAGAATCTGGAGGATTTTTACTCCTAGAGATTTTTTAAGAAAGAAAAAGAGTGAAGGGCCTGGAAGCAGCAATGAGGAGCAAGAAGAATGTCTATTCCCCCTCCCAGACCAGGGGCATGAGAGGAGTGAAAGGAAACATGACTCAGGTGAGAACCACATATCAGCTAGCACGACTTTAAGGAAACGTTCAGAGAAGAGGTTGGGGACACAGATTTATGCTGGTGACTAACCAAGAATTCCAAAGGATGTGGTGAAAGGGTTTTAGAGATTGTGAGGAGGTAGAAAGTAGAGTCAGAAAAGGGAGGTCCAGAGCCACAGGAGCTTCCAGTGGTGGTTGATGTGAACAAGAATATGGGACATGGTAAGATTTTTCTTGATGGTCCCATTGAAGCTGTGAGTATTAGGAGGGGAAGAGAAGAGTCTTGAAGGAGAACTCAGAAAATCAGGGCTTTCTCTTGACTCCTGCCGGTGGAGTAGTGGACTCTAAAGAGGAATGGGCTTACGCTGAGTACCTGGGTTCACCACTAAATTGTGCCAACAGAGCAGAAGTCCACCAAGGGGCAGTCTCACCCATGTGTCAGACGACTCCACTTTCAGCCTTTCTAATAGATGGATGGAGGCCAGAAGAGGGGTGGCCATACTCTGAGTATCACAAGTATTTCCTCTTGACATCTGCTAGTTCTTAAGCTTACAAGTTACAGATTTAGCTGGCAAGAGACACTATCTCTCAATCCTATTTTGAAAATTTCCTGGAAGCAGATTATGGTTGGTCCACGTTGAGCCTGATTCTAATTATCTGTCACTAAGCCTACCTGATTATATTGTATAAAGTGACTACTAAGAACCCATCAGTGTGATGGAGGGATGCAGATAAGGGAGTCCTTGTGCACTGGGCAAACACTTCAACACGTGTCTGCTGTGGGGTTGATCAAAGAGTTTATAAAGACTTTCAGATGTCTGGTGTCCGTCAACAATAGGTAATAGAAATAGATCACGTTAATGACAAAATTGGCATACACGTGTGCCCAGCTTTTTGCCAAAGAGCAATTTAGACTTTTGTGATGAAGAGTTAAGAAAGGAGAGAGAGAGGAGTGACCTAGAACTGCTAGAGGAGTTTTGGGGGAAAGAAATACTTGGGAGTAGCTGCATAGTGTGCAGGCAGAGTAGATGGGAGAGGAAAATAGGATTTTAAGAAGGATTTATATAAAGTACATTTTACTTTATGAAATGTTTAATGACCATAGGAAAATGATTTCAACCATGTTGAAAATACTTTTGGCCACTGGAGTATGTTCCTGTACTGTGACACCAACCTCAGGCCAGACTACATTGACTGTGGCGTCAGCGAATAACAATGGGGTAGAGAGGTGGACTCCTTTAAACAAGGGGATTGTGTAATGATAACTGGACACTTTAAGTATAGACATCTTGAATAGTTGGAGATATGGACTTGAATTTCAAATGAGAGGTCAGGGTCAATTTGGAATTTATAGACATAAAGCTAAAAGTAAACCTTGAGACTGAATTATCTACGTACATACAGTGGGAAAAACAGATTGCCAGGGATGGTGCCTCATGAAAGACTTACAATTGAGAAGCACAGATAGAAAGAGAAGACAAAAAAAGTAGAAATATCACAAACTATGTGGTTTACTATAGCAGAAACCAGAGGAAAACATTTCAGGAATAAGGAATCAAATAAAATGAGTTTTAAAGAACTCAAGAAGTTGCCTGGTTTAATCTCCCACATGGGGAAGCATGCATTTAAATATCTTTGGCAGGTTCTTTTGGCCTCTGGGTAAATATTTCCTGTTAAGGGACTCTGGTCTCAAAGGCAATCCACTCCGTTGCTGAACCCATTTAGTAGTTATAGGTTATCTTGCGTTCTCAATGGGCATGATTTTGCTCCCCAACAGGGGGAAAATTGGTTATTTAGGGAGCAAACAAAAAATTTTACTCCTTTTGTATAAATATATGTATATAAACATATATACACAGTATATCTGCAGTATTAAAACTTCATTGTGAAGGAAGAGTGGACAGTAATCAGGGGCAGGGTGGGGGGAATGTCTTTAAAGTCTTCTTAATAAAAAATGGTTGAGAAACACCAGTCTTTATTAATCAGCAGATAGCAATTCCTGTGGCTTGAAAAAACATTTGTGTTGCCACAAGTGTTTTCATGGAGAGCAATGGATGTGACAATAGTGGTTTGAGGGAAGTCTGCTCATATGGTTACTCTAGGACTCAGGTTTACAAGGCTGCATGACTCTGTGGCCATTACAGAGCACTTCCTTGATGGGGAGAGCCAGAGAATCACTCGTGGCATTTTACCATCCCAACTTGGAAGTTGCACTCATCTCTTCTGCTCGCATTTCACTGAGCAGAACAAGATACACCCACTGTCTCCATGCAAGAGGACTTGGAAATATAAGGGAGCAACTATTTAGTGAGTGTCACGTTGTCTGTCATAGAACTGCCATACTGAGCTGAAAGCTACCTCTCCGTAACAACTTACAAAGATCCTTGTACTGTGCCTTAGAACAACACATTGCCACCTGATTCCCTCTTCTACAGAAGAGGAGAGAAAATTAATTCTCTCTAAATTCCTTTCACCATCTTTGACATGAGAAAACTACCAACACATTCATCAAACCACCTGTCCTCCTCAAGACTCAGTACCATTCATCAATGGCTGTTTCAAAGCATCCAGCGGAACACAGTCCTTAGTGAGGCATGAGCCAGAGCTCCTGACTGGGGAATCCAGCAGAGTCTCAGCTCCAGCAGTAATGACCAGGCTACTTCCCCCACCTACCGGACTTTTGTATTAAAAAGAAAAAAAACTCAAAAAACCCTCATTCAGCTAGGTGCTTATGTTTCTACGTAATGTTAAAGTTTTTATGCTTCTACAAATTTCTACTTGGAGTATAGAGTGTGGTAGGATTGCTTCCCCAGCTCTAAATATGAATTCTTCAATGCAGTCTAATTTTTTTTCTTTTGCCTCATCATTTTCTGTGCTGATACTAAGCTGTGGTGAGCCAAAACCCGGAGCTATATTTTACACACTCTGCAGCAAAGCAAGGAAGTCTTTGTGTTTTATCAAAGATTAAAAACTGATGGATAGAATTTATCAGCATGTTGTCTATATGATTCACTTCCAATAATAGGTTTTCTTATTTGTTTGTTTACTGTCTTTTTTAAGAGAAATCAGAAATGAAAATAGTAGAAGCAATGCCTATTTAAAATAAGTTATAATTTACGTTTTTAGAAAATATCAGTTATACAAGAATTGAGCTGTGTTTTGGCATTTGTTTTGTTGTGTTTTGTTTTAAGTGATATGTGGCCAAGGAGCTACTGAGGCTGGCCCCAAGCAAAATGTCTTCTGTATATATATGGAAGATCCTTGAAGGCTGAAAGGAAGGTAAAATATTTTATAGCATGAGGAAAATTTTATGTCTAACTAGGAATATTATTTGGAAAAGTATGCCTATTGAGGAAAGGCATTTCATTTTTCCACATCTGGGGTATGATATGAACAGAAGTAAGGTGGTAGTGAGGAAGTCCCATGACTAAAGAGACAATAAGTAGAGAAGCTTCACCTGAAACCCAGAGTTTGTGCTAAGAGTAATGACAGATACGGTTAGAAAGAGAGGTTTGAGTCATGTTACACTGGAAACAGAGTTCGGACTTGGCATTGAAGAGCCACTAAAGACTTTTGTAAAGAGAAGTGACATGATCACACGTAACCACTAACCAGACCTAACATATTATTTAAATCTATAAGCTATTTTTAGAGCAGTTTTAGGTTCATAACAAAATTGAGCTGAAAGCACTTAGTTTCCATATACACCTTGCCCCAACACTTACACAGCCTCCCCTACCATCAACATCCAGCACCAGGGTGGTACATATGCTACATCCACAGACCTACATTGTGCATCATTATCACCCAGGGTCCATAGTTTATAGTAGGGTTCACTCTTTTTTTTTTTTTTTGAGACAGAGTCTCACTTTATTGCCCAGGCTAGAGTGAGTGCCGTGGCGTCAGCCTAGCTCACAGCAACCTCAAACTCCTGGGCTCAAGCAATCCTGCTGCCTCAGCCTCCCAAGTAGCTGGGACTACAGGCATGTGCCACCATGCCCAGCTAATTTTTTCTATATATATTAGTTGGCCAATTAATTTCTTTCTTTTTTTTTTATAGTAGAGATGGAGTCTCACTCTTGCTCAGGCTGGTCTCGAACTCCTGAGCTCAAACGATCCGCCCACCTCGGCCTCCCAGAGAGCTAGGATTACAGGCTTGAGCCACCGCGCCCGGCCGAGGGTTCACTCTTGGTATTGTACATTCTTAACATATCAGTTTGTCATACTCATTTAACTTTTGTCTTTTTTTTTTTTTTTGCTTTAAGAAATAAAATATTACATATCCAGTTAAATCCCTTTTGTACCTCCTTTCTTTTTGCACCTGTATGCCTGCACTGCATGCACACACAGCCACCCATTGCCCTCACAATCTTTGTAGAAGTAAACAATATTTTAAGGTTGGGGGATGCTTCACTTCATTTTAAAAAATAATTTTTACTACATATGCATGTATAGTATACTACAGTAAAGCATAGTACAGCATAGAATAATATAGCATAGTATTATGATTTCTTAAAGATTTAGTTGACTTTCTCAAAGAAATGTGTTTAAAGTTGGCATAAAGGAAATCAGACTATACATATCATTTTGTAACTTGCTTTTTTCGCTTGACATATTTTCATGATCAATCTGTGGTGATAAATATGAGTCTGGTTTTTAAATTTAAACTGTCATACAATATTCTATTTGCTGTAACAACGACATCAAGATTTATTGATTTTTCTACTGGTGGATATTTAAATTATTCGCTCTTTTTTGAACTTATAAACAATACTACAAACAGTACATATTCCTTGTGCTTACATATGTTCATGTGCCAGAATTTCACTAGGCTATATAGACAAGAGAGTAGAATTTTAAGATTTTAGGGTATACAAATCTTTAATTGTTCTAGCTATTGACAAACTATTCTCCAATGTGGTTATACCAATTTCTACTCTTACTAACAGTTGGCATTGTTAAACGTTTGATTTTTGTCTTCTGATAGTTTGCAAAGTGATTTGTCTTAATTTGCATTTTTGTGATTACAAGTTAGACTGAACATCCTTTCAACTGATTGCTAGCCATTCAGTTGTCTTCTTCCAAGAACTTACCTGTTAACCTTTGATGGTATTTCCATTATATTTGAAATATTTTTCTCATTGATTGTAGGAGTGTAAGAATTCTCTAGGTATTTTGGTTACTAATCTTTCATCTGCTTCATGTGTTCCAAGTATCTTTTTTGGATGATGGCTTATTTTTAGCTTTGTGTATGGTATCTAATGTCTCACAAATTTTTAATTTTAATATTTTGCATTTAGCAATCTTCTCTTCTATGGTTTATGCTCTTTGTGTCTTCTTTTAGATTTATTTCCATAGAATAGACATTCAGTTATTTGGTTAAAAAAAAAAAGACTGTAAACATTCCCAAACTTGATAGAATGTTCAAATTGTTTTCCAGAATTGTTGAAGAGTTAATACATCCACCATCAATGCAGGAGAGTAACTTATTTATCATGTTCTTGTGATAGTTAATATTATGTGTCAACTTGGATAAGCCACAGTACCCACATGTTTGGTCAAACACATCCATATGTTGCTGTGAAGATATTATTCTTGAGATTAACATTTAAAACAGTAGGCTTTGAGTAAAGCAAATTACCCTCCATGATGTGGGTGAGCTGCATTCAATCATTAAAGGTCTTAAGAAAAGGACTGACCTCTCCCAAGGAAGGGGAAATTCTGTGAGTAGACCACCTTCAGACTCAAACCCCAATATCAACTTTTTCCTAGGTTTCTAGACTGCTGGTCTATCCTGCAGATTTTGGAATTGTTAGCCTCCATAATCCCATTGACTCAGTTCCTTAAAATAAATCACTCTCTCTATATACACATTCTATTGGTTTTGTTTCTCTGGGAACCTGAGTGATACAGTTCTGTGATACAATTTTTTCTTTTCTGTGTAAGTTACGTATATACACAGCCCACTGTCATTCTTTCTGATTCTAGTTTTTCTATTAGGATCATGTTTTAATTTCAAGTATATTATTCACTTCTTTCTCCTTTGATCATTATTTTGGTCTTTCCCTGCAGTTGGTTGACATTTCATTTGGTTGTACTTCTTATAAAAATATGTTCCTACTCATAAAAATGTTGTGCTTAGAAATTTCAACCCATCAGATTTCTTCATATTATTTTGAATTGTCAAATCACTGGTGTATGCAATCAATTTGCTAGAGTACATTTATGTTTTATAATTTTCCAATAAGCTAATGGTAGTAGTACCTTACAAAAGCAAACCAATTTCTGACTATTTAATTTAAAGTGTCTGTTTGAATATGGTTCAAAGGAAAAATTTTCCCCCAATAAAGACAACAATATAGTTATTTTCAAGTTTAGGAAATATTTGAAAGCAAGGATTTTAAAAAGCAGCTTTTGTAACATTTTGCATATGGTCATATCTATGGAAATGTGTAGAACAAAATTATTTTCTGATCTATATAAGCTATTTTCCATTATAATTTTATGCTTTCTTTAAAATACAGTTTGAGAGATATAATGAAAATTTCGATAAACAATCTCATGGACTGAAAATGGGAAAGTTGCTATTGTGCCAACTTCCACAGTAACCAAACCAGCTTTATTCACATTCTACACCAATAGCTCATGCCATTCATGGGACAAAATAATTGCTGATAGCAACAGAAATATTTTTAAACTACCCTCTTCTTTTTATTCACATCTGTTCAGCATTTGAATGAATTTTCATTTTGTTTTAGAGAATGTGCTTAACTGTATATTAAGTAGCTAGGGTCTGTGTGTGTGTGAATGAGTGAGAAAGCAGCTGATACAGAGTATGTCATGGGACTGTAACATTATAGGGCTTCACTGCCCCATGCTGGTCTTTCCCTTGTGAGATGAAATGTAACAGGACTCTTTATTAGTTTCCCAAACATAAATAGTACGCATAGTTGTCTACCTTATCATTTTCAAATCATAATATGTCATTCTTTAAAATATATGCTGGCATTAAAAATAGGTACTTAATTCCCAGGCTTGATTGTATTACAGTGAAAATCGCCTTTTGATTTTAATATTTTTCAGGACCATGTTTCCAAGGGGAAAAGAATGTAACAATTGAGAAATAAGCTGCTTTTTATTATTATCTTCATGAAGTGGTCAATATAACAGATGCCCAGAAAATCTTACATAAAAATCTCCATAAGACACAAAAATTTAAGAGAAAAGAGCCCTTCTATAATTGTAATCTTACACTCATATCTTCCTCTGAAGGAAAGAAATTTCTTTCTGTGAACAGTATTTTGTCCTTTAGGGAATATGGTCTGAATACTGGACTTGAACTTCACTAGTCTGGGGACAATGTATTTTGCATACTGCAGTTATTAAGGCTTTTTATCCTAGCAGGGACTCCTTTCGAATCATAAATTCATCTCCCCAGCCAGGTTTCTGCCACCATTTGCTGCCTTTCCCAAGCAAAACAGCTAAACTTGAGTGAGGTCATTAGAAGCAAGGATTTCTTGAAGCTACAGCATGCTGAACGCTTTTTAAAGACATTTCCCATAGAGTGCATCATATCACAAGGATAGAGCCAATTATTACCCCTTTTTCATTTACATGTGAAAAACCCAGGGCCAAGAGGTTTCTCCACCACAAGTCTCACAGCTGAGTTGTCCTTGATTATACTTTCCTTCACACTACATACCCATTCCATCAGCAAGTCTTGTCAGCCCTGGCTTGAAAATATATCCCAAGTCCAGCTCATTCTTGCGACTTTCACTGCTGGTAGCCCACTTCCACTGGAAACTTTCTTCAGAACAACTGTAACAGACTCTGATTGTTCTTCCTGTGTGCATTCCCACTCTCCAACTATCCAGCACCTAGACAGCAACCAGAGAGATCGTTCTAAAGCATAAATCAGATCAGGTGTCTTCTCTGCCTACACATCCTCCACGGGCTTCCTACGACCTTCAAGGCTTTTGTGACTTAGCCCTGCCTATATCTCTTACTTCACCTCTCTCAACTTCTCCCTAATTCACCATACTCCAGCCAAACTGGCTTTCTTCCTATCCTTCAAACATGCAAATCTTTTTCCTAACTCAGGGCCTTTGCACCTACTTCTGTTTGTTTTGGAAACAAAACAGATCTTTTCCTCCAGATCTTTCTAGGGCTGCCTCTTTATCCTAAGTCTTGTCTCAAATGTTACTTCCTCAGAGAGGCTTTCCCTTCCCTTGCTTAGCAAAGAGCTCCTCCTCATCCCTCTGACACATTGCTCTATTTTGTCTTCTTCATAACACTGATTGACATTTGAAATTATTTTATTGATTTATGTGTTTATGTTATCACTTCCTCTATATTAGTTATCAATTGCTGCATGATAAATTAGCCACAATTTAGCAGCTTAAAATAACAAGCATTTATTATCTCACATAGTTTTTGTGAGTTAGGAATTTGGGAATGGCTTAGCTGGGTTGTTCTGGCTCAGCGTCTTGTTTGAGGTTGTAGGTAGATGTCAGCCAGGGCTGCAGTCATCTGGAAGCTTGACTGGGGCTAGAAAATCTGATTTCAAGGTGGCTGATACACACGGCTGGCAGGTATATGCTGGCAATTAAACAGGCCTCAATTTTTTGCCATGTGGATTTCTCCATAGGGCTGTTGAATGTCCTTAGAATATGGCAGCTGGATTCCCTGAGAGCAAGTGATCCAAGAGAAAGACAGAAACCACAATCTGTTTTGTGATCTAGTCTTGGACCTAACACAGGGTCATTCCAGCATTGCCATCTTGATTACACAGGTCTTCCCTATTCAGTGTGAGAAGGGACAAGACAAGGGCATAAATACACCAGGAGGCAAAAATCACTGTGGAGATATCTTAGATGCTGGCTACTACACCCTGGAAATCATGGACTCCATCCTGGCCAAAAATATCCCTACTGCACAGAAAAATGCCTGACACTCAAGGAATGTTCGATCAGTAGTTGACTAATTGGTTAGTGGCCGATTTGTGTCTTGGTTTCTGAGTTTGTGTTCATGCATGTGTGTGTAAGCTTTTTCCTGACTTATGCATGTGCCCTTGTATAAGTCACTTAACCTTCATGATCTTCAATAGCTTTATCTATAATAGGAATAATATCTGTCCTGACTCACTCACATATTTGTTGCAAACATTGTGTAATGGAAACAATTCAACTAGAGTTCAAAATAACAGGTTCTAAATTCAAATCTTGTGGTTTTTAAACTGTGTTACATTAGTCCTAATTCTTCATTTTCTTGTTGACAGAACAAATAGGTGATATTCGATAATCTATAGCATTCTTCTAGCCCTGAGATTCTGCAATCTGTACTGCTAAAGCAACAAATGACATGATGTAATTTGAAGGCACTTCAAGAAACAGTGTGGTTTAGCTAAAGGACATTATTATTAATATTATTGCCAGAAGAGTCACAATACAAGTTCAATCTGTCATTAAAGCATCTGTAAGACATTCTTATTACAGAGACAGGGAGGCCAGCATGGTAATGTCACAGTGGTTAGAAAGGGCCCAGTAGACATGTGGAGGTAGATTGGCAATTATTGACAAATCCAACTCCAGTCAGTCATAGTGTTGCTATCACTTCACAGGCCCCACTTCAGCTGGATGAAACCTTGCCAATGGCCTTTGAAGTTTTTGACTTGAGGGCCCAGAGAATTCAAGAAAGGGTGAGAAAAACTTTTTCACCAGGGCCCAAGAGGGCACCCTCACACCTTTCTAGAAATGAAGGGAAATCAGCCTCAACCCCAAGTCAGCCCTGATTTGTGCATGCTAAAATGCAGACTTATTTTGGAATTCTGGTCAGCCCCTCTCAGTCCTGGCGTGTACTCACAGACCTCAGCCCAGAATACTTCCCCTCCTCACTCAAATTGTAAGCAATCTACAAAGGCCACCCTAATCATTAAATGCAAAGGGCTCTTGCTAAGACTCCTAGCTCATAAGATTTCATCTAAAATTCTCTATGCTTTTGTTTTTAAACTTGTTTACTAGAAGTCAGTAAGAATTGAGGTGATAATACCTATCATATTTGTACTTTAATCATGTTTGTTCAATATCATTTTGAAAACTAAGATTTGCAAGTTTCATAAAAACTATTTTTTAATTTGGCATAACTAGAAACAGTTTAACTTTGAGATCTCTCACTAATTGCTTTTCCTACTAAAAACAGCTTCAACTTAGGCAATCATACACCCTTTGATCCTCATAGCAGACAATACAATTAGGAGTCTATGTTAAATATATGTGTGTGTGTGTATATGTATACATATAGTGACAGAAAAGTAAACTTCTAAAGGAATTTTATTGTTTGTATTTATATGAATACCACATTTCCCATGCTTCTAAAAACTTAGAAACTCCTTTAATTTGTGTTTAGAATAAAATCTGGCATGTAAAATTCTGAACAATGATGTAACTGATATATTTGAACAGACATCTGTAGGGTAAGACAAAGTATAATTGATTTGTTTGCGAAACTAGACCATTTGAAGTGAAGTATGTGGATCTTAGTGGCTTATTTGTCAACATTCTTATCAGTTGTAGCTAGTTATAAGAAGCTTAAAACATTCAAGCATATTAACACAGCTCTGGGCATAGGACCCAAAAGAAAACATTAAGCTTTAAAGCAATACAAAAACAGTGCTACCAATTGCACTGCATTACCCATCTTCAATTTTTGATGCTTAATCTCTCAAAGCCACCTTGAACCATGTGCTAAAGCCACCAAGGGTGTTAAATGAAAAAAATCCAGAGGGATTAAGGAGTCATTGCTGCTAGAGAGAAACACATTTTCTCAGCTGTTCTGGCTTCCATAAAGAGGGATTTTTTTCCTAAACACACCTGCCCTCTTTCTGTCCCTTTACTCCCTTTCCCCTGGGAAATAGAATAATTTATCATATTGGGAATTTAAGAGTAAATTGTGCATGCTGAGTCCAGTTTCACCCTCCATCGTCTTTGGGAGAAAGAGGCCCTCTGCTCCTTCATTCTTCTGTCCTACCTCTGCCCCCCTGCTGGGGAACTCATCAGGCTCCAGGATTACAAATAGAGCAAGTTCCTCTGGCAGTTAGTTAACAGGACTATTTATCTCACATGAAGTGCAAACTTTTAACTTTGCCAATATTTTGGGTTTCCATCTGTCAATCTTTATCTTATTTCTCAAGATCCTAACATTGACCAACAAACCAATTAACAGAAACATCTTGGCAAGCTACCATACACTTTCATATTCCTCAAACCCAGCCTACACTTGCCACTATATACCAAATTTGAAAAAAATACACATATTAAGAAAGTAGTTAAGTTCGAGACTTAAGAAAATGCTCTTGATACTATGTTAAGTGAAAAGAGCCATGTAAAAATTTCTATATTTTAAAAAATGTATTAGACATCCATTAAGTCCATTTTTGCAAATTCAAAAGTCTTTTTATTTACTTTTATGATTCTTTTTCATGTTTTAGTTAGTCTTCTCCCTACTTAAATATGTCTTATCATATTTTTGACCAAATAGGTGTCCCGAGCAGAGACCTTTTTTGCCTAGCACACAACCACAGCAATATGTCTATAAAATATATAGCTATTTTCTGTAAATACTTGAATTTAGATTATCAAATGGAAGCTTAGAAGTGATATGAAAATTTTATTTGGCTCAAAACCCAATTCAGAAAAAAAAAAAGACTATTTTGTTTAGACAGCAAAATAGTTGTTTTATAATGAGCAAATACAATATATACAACATTCATTCATTTTTATCCGGTCACCCTGGAGGGAATGAAGCTCCTAGTCTTTCTTTTCTGTGTTTCTTTTACTTCTTCACTCCACATTCTATTCTACACTTTGAAATCATGGTCAAAAGTCCCACTTCCCTAGTGATAGCCACTGTCGGAGGCTCTGACCTGAGTTAGACAGAAATTGGTCTGAGATTATGCAAATTTTGAGAACTTCCTTCATTCAAGCACTTAAATGATTCATTAGAATACTACTCTTTGACTTTAATATTTTTAAATATTCTTGTAATTAGACTGATGTGTGTTTCATGAAGGTAGGCCACTCATGTATACTTTATTGAGGTGGACTGCTTATTGCTATTATATTGAAATGAACAGAAAACTCATTTTCTGAAGGAGAATTTTATATCAATAACTTCTTTAGTGTTTCAGTTAATATTAAAGTCTGCATTTATTCATAATTCTATGGTTTTAGTCTATACTCAATCTACAGGCTAATTAGAAATGTTCAGTGTCTTTTTGTGGCCACACAAAAGATCTTGAATCCCTGTGTGTAGAGACTGTGTGTGTGTGTGTGCGTGCACGCGTGCGTGGGTGGGTGGGTGTGGGTGCATGAAGAATAGAGGTGAATTGAGGATGCTCTAATTCATGCTCAGCGTGAATGCATGCATTAAACCTTTTCAGCTTCTTCCATAGTCCACCTGGGCATCTAAATCTACTTTCTCAGACTTTACTTGAGAATCATGAGAGACTCATCATTTGCTTTCAAAGCACTTCTGCCTATTGAATTCCTCAGATAACAACTTGATTTATTCCTTAAAAGCCACTACAGCTATCTTTTTCTTAACTTTTCAGGATATAACAAGGAAGGACGACAGATCTACAACTTTATTTAATACTCTTCCTCTGAAACTACTTAAGGATTTTGAAATTACAACATGGACCAAGAAAAAAGTCTTTAAGGTGATTTATTTCAAGAGGAAATGAACAGGATATCATGAGACTCAGCATAAAATGAAATAAAAGAAAGGGGAAATGAACAAATGGAAGATGCTCTCTAGATTAAGCAGTGAAGCTAGAAATGAGGTGATGAAGACCTTTTATCAGAGAGTTAAATGATTTTTAATTTACTTGGACTATAAGGAGAAACATGAGATTCTTTTAAAGCCATTATCCATTTGGTTCACTGTGCCAAGATTCTCATTCATTTCTTTCCTTTTATGATGATTATTTATTATGAAAGGAGTATTAAAAATTAAGGGAAATTCTGAACATGAGAAACACTATTTACTGTTACCCTAACACCTTGAACATTTTTGTCACTCCCCTGAACTGTCCTTTTTTATCCTCAGACCAGATTGGGTGCCCATTTAAAGCTCCTCATATTTGTTTTCACAAATTTAGCCTGGGAGAGCATGGATATTTTACTCTCGATTGTATGCTCAGCATTTAGCATAGTGAATGACACTAGTAGGTATTCAATAATTTTTAAAAAATTTTTAAATAATTATGAGTACATAATAGTTGTATATATTTATAGGGTCCATGTGATGTTTTGATATAGGCATACAATGTGTATTAATCAAATCAGGGTAATTGGGGTATCATCTCCTCAGGCATTTATCACTGCTTTGTGTTAGGAACATTCCAATTCCATTCTTTTAGTTATTTTAAAGTATACCCTAACTTATCACTGATTGTAGTCACTTTGTTGTGCTATCAAATATTGTTTATTCTTTCTAATTGCATTTTTGTACCCATTAACCACCTTCACTTTGTCCCCCCCCTTTGGAATAAAAATGAATGAATAAATAAATGTTATTTTTAATTATTCATCCTTGAAACCCACATGTTTACAGGTCTTACTAGTTTGTAGACAGGAATGACAACATTTAAACCCTTAAACAGAATTTCATTAGCTTTAAGCCTTCATTTGCTCATAAAGGAGTTCTTGGTCCCTGAAAAGTACCTCTTAAATATTTAAATTCCCACGATTCTCCCTGGGCTCTGCTGCTCCAAAGAGCAGGTCTCTGTCAATCTTACCAGCACCAAGGCTCTCAATGCCATGGGGAAGAAGAAAAACAGCTCTTCCCTCCCTCCCTCCCACTTTGAGATACTCACTTATGAGTTCCCCACAACACCACCACTTGGGCTCTGAAATGTTACAAAGTTCAACATACACACAGTCCCCTTCCTTCCTGGGGTAAACCTGCTCTGCAAATATGAGTCAATGGATTAGCCTGACATGTGCCAATTGATTCAGACAAACTAGGGAGGAAGTGGTGCTTCTAGCTCAGGTTCTAGCTTTTACATCCATGTGTTTAGGAAACCTGCTTACCCTGAAGTCTCATCTTGATGGACACATACATGATATGTTGGGGTTTTTTTTTCCTTGTCACTGTAATCTGCAGAATTCTTTTTTTTTTTTTTTTTGAGTCCCTTTAATGTAGCAGTCCACAACCTTTTTGGCACCAGAGACCGTTTCCATGGATTTTTTCCATGGACCAGGGAGTGGGGGGCATGGTTTTGGGATGATTCAAGCACATTACGTTTATTGTGCACTTTATTTCTATTATTACTACATTGTAATATATAGACAAAATAAGTATACAGCTCACCCTGGAGCTGTAGGTTGGAGCTCCTGCTAATGTTATCTCTGAAAGATCCTGTATCCCTTTTAGAGCATCCTCATTCAACTCTTCTCATTTTAAATTAGACTCTCATATTTCCTCTTCCCCACAGCTCAGGCTAAAGGGTCTGTAGCTCTTAGGAGGCATGATCTTCTCTTTCATTCCTCCCATCCTGCTCCTGTGAGCTGTCATGTGGGAAGAAGAAATAGGAAAGTTGGCATGGGTCAGACATAGCCGGCTTCCTGTGGATGGGGATGGTAACCCTAGAATCTGCTCCTTGAGGTCTCCACCAATATGAGGGTTAGGCACAATTTCTTAGGGGCATTCTTCTGCATCACCATGACCTCTCTTTTACTGAGGAATCTTTCAGAGAGGACCAATCACATCCTTTAGGTTACACCAGAGATCTATGCCTCCAAACCCCTCTCTGAATAGGACATCATTTTGTCTGACCAGCAGTTGCCTAAACAACTCCATGTCTTCTGCCTCTTCCTCTAACTCTCATGCACTTTCTTACAGAGACATGGCAATTCCTGAGGTCCTTGTCTGGGCCCCATGATGGATTGGGAGCTTGTCCCATGTTCTTCCCATGTACCCTACACCAGGGTTGTCACATACTCCACTGATTCAGTTGCTCTAGTAAGGCTTCTCTCTGTCCTAAAAAATCACCAGATGAGAAATAAGCACCAGTCTTCATGTTCGCATTTGACTCTCAAAGTCCAGGGAACTAATACCAAGTTCTCCCCCTCCTCTGTCTCAGGGGATGTGTTTAAGAATGAGATTTAGTCAAGAATGAGATGCCTGCTATCCCCTTCTTGCAATTCACAAGGTCCTCTTCAAACTTCTCTCCCTTTCCTCTTTTTGAGAGGAGAGCTAGCTGTCTATGAAAATGCATGCTCCCCTTTCACAGTGTGCATGTGTCTGTCAGAGACCATAGCCCATTCAGGGACCACGTCTCCCAGCCCCACTGGCATGGAGACAGGACCATGCAACCTAGTCATACCAAATGGAATATGAATGGAGGTAATGTATCTCCTTCAGGCCCAGGCTTTTGTGAAGCTGGTGACTTCCCCCTGCTCTCTCTTCATCTTTCTGGCAGTTGGAAGCAGAGGACTTTGATCCCCTGGGGATGGTCAAGATATAACCTGCAAGGAGCTGTGGTTCATAATTGACTCCATAGAGGAAAGCTGATTCTGACCAATAACACACATATGGATTTTACGTAAGAAATAAACCACTGTTGCATTAAGCCTGTTCTGTTTTCTGCTCCAGTACCCAGAGGTATCCTAATTATTATACCTATGTCTATGGAAGAACACAAAGAGTTTTAAGGTGGTAGCTGGAGTTTAAAAGGTCAGTTCTGGAGCTTACAATGTTAGTTCTGGTGCTTATAAGGCCAGACACCTCTAAATGAGCTCTAGCGGTGCCTAGATAAAATTGCTGGGTATTTTCTTTAAAATATGGGTCGTGCACTAGCCTTTATTTGATAAGCTTTGAGCCCTAATATTCTCATCATCACAATCATTATCATGACCTCACAGCTAAACTTTATATGCCAGAAACCATTTTTATCATGTTATATGTATTAACTCATTTAACCTCATGACAATCACATTTTACAGATGAAGGAATTCCAAAACAAAGAAGTTTATGAAATCTGCTAAAGATCATATCAGAAAGTGGGACAACCAGGATTCAAACCCAGACAGTCTTGTTCTAGAGCCCAAGCTTTTAATGACTAAAGTATACAGTCTGCAACTTCAAACTACTCTCAAAGGTTCCAGGACTTTGAGAACAGTCTTATTCAACATCTTCTATGCATATCTTTATGTGCTTACATAATTCACATTTCCCTAGACCACATGCAGTAAATATACACAGTAAAGATGCAGTGGAGAAATAAGTTTTCTCCTTTTAATTTGGGAACCATGTACTTCCAACTGGCTGTTACGTTCCTTTCTGCTGTCCAATTGCGTCTGTTCTGACCATGCCTTGAGTCTCTGCAATAGATATGAGGCTGGCCCTACTTCTACACCAATCATTACTCCTCTGAATAGGAAAATGCTCCTCTCTTAACATTATTAAAAACTTCCTTTTTAGAACACAAAACAGGAAGTTTTTACTTTCTTTATATTATACACACACACACATGTACATACATTGTTCAGCTTATTTATGTGACTTTTCCTTTTTCAGCTTCACTGTAAACTTGGTACAAGCACTTAAAAATGGGAAAAGGCCATGGAAAAGGTTGGATTGGAAGAAAATCTAAGTGACATTTACTAAATATTACTCAAAATGACCCTACCTTTGTCCCCTGGCCTCATCCCTAACCCCAACATCTATCAGTGTCTCTGCACCAAGCTTGTGTGTCACAGCCCTCCCTCCTGTCTCTTTGGTGAACTTCCCCGTGGCAACATACACAGCCCTTGTGCCTTCTCCGTCCTCCCATCTCCCATATTTATTTTGAATCTCAGTAATTGGGATTCAGCCATGAACTCCAATATGTTAACTGTTGCCTGTTCTGGGAAAGCTATTCAAGTTCTCCTGGAAATAGAATTCCCAGAAGCATACCCTTCCTAATCAGTCCATCTAAAAAATAAAAAATACTGTGATAACCTGAATTCAAAGCAGCTACACATGCTGGAACTATGTCTGTGATTTTAACATGAAAGTATAGAAAATTTTATGCTCTGTTCTTTCTTTTACTATTATTTCATCCTTATCTTCCATGTATCAACATTCTCTTTCTAATTTTCACTTTAATAGATTTATTACAATATACAGTCTAAAAATAATGTGCTTTAACTATTCTTTTATTGGCAAATATTTAGAATTTTTTTAACCAACTTCAATTTTCACAAAGGAAAATAATTGTCATCATAGTATCTTCAAAAAGATAAATTATTGAAAATAATCCTAGTTCTCTAGGGAAAAAATTACCTTTAGGAAGTAATACTTTCCTACAGAATCTCAGAGTATCAGCTGGTGGTTTCCAGGCACTCTAACCTCATCTATAAAGCTATGTGTGGCAAGTTAAAAGTTACCTATTTGTTAATAATAGATTCATGAACAAGATTTTTCAAACTCTGTTTACTTGGGAATTCTGGACCCTCTGGAAAGGCCAGTAATTGTGAAAATTGCTTAATAATCTAAATATTCCTAGACTTTTCAGTGCATTATGATGTTTGATTATTAACCTTAACATTGGCAAAGAAAGCAATGATGGTTTTTGCAATTCATTGCTGTTACTACCTTCTCCCTCACTCCGCTGTGGTTTTTATGTTGAATAAATGTGGGGCTTGGATAAATGTAGCAGATGAGTTGGGATGAGAGGCCTGGGGGAGTGCACAGGGGGTGGCCCCTGAGTCCAAAGCTGGAGTCTGGAGTCAGAGGAGACTGTGGAGAAGGGGGAGGAAGCTGAATCTTCCATGGACCACATGCTGAGAACAATGCTGTAGGGACCTAAAAGTTGTAGCTGGGAAAGCGATGCTGAGGGCAAAGTCCCTGGTGAAAGGCATGGGGGAAAATAGAACATATAATAGTGTCAGAATTCCAAAGAATGAGGAGTTACTCGGGACAGTACGTTCAAAACAGTATGTATAAGAAATAACTTTAAGATAGGAGCTACAACTGAGGAGGACCATGGCAGGCACTCTATTAACAAGTGTAATTACACTTCAAAGATTACCTATTTATGTAAGAGTAACCTGAAGGTTATAGAAGATCTAAAAATGCTTCCAAATGATCAAAAATGAAATATTTCATCAAATCTAAGATGCTATCTTGTGTAAGATGCATCCAAATGTTAGAGGGTTAAAATGTGAAGTAAGGTGCAGCTTAGAATCTACGATATATAGTAAAGTGAATTGTCTGTCATATAATTCATAAAGCTGGGTATTTTAGTCCACCATGATTCTTTGAAAATGTGGAAATATGTAGTACATTGAACAACTATGTACTCATTTCTCCGATAATTTAATAAATCTCTGGAGTGAAACACACTACACAATAATATCTAAAGATGGGAAATTAAAGGATTACATAGACCATGTTTTCCCAGGATGAAATTGTTCTATAGTCCCTAAAAATGCCAGCAATGTTGTCGTCTTAGTTAGGATGGGCTAGACCATAATGACCACAAGTTGACCCTCAACTCTCACCACTGTAACCCAATAAAGATTTCATTTTAGCTCAGCTCACATCCCAATCTGATGATGGCTGCTGGGAAGCATACCTCTACCTTGGAGCAACACCATTTGGGGCCCTGAGCCCCAGAGCTACTGCAGCAGGAAAGACACACAAAGGAGAAAGAACAAAGCAGTTATCACCTTTGGCCCAAAACTATCCCTGTCCCTGGCTGGTAGTCATCGGTGAAGTATTCATCTAGGCCAACTGCCAGGAAACCTGGGGACTGTCAGGAATCAAAATGGACACTTCTAAACACTGTCTCTGTGACAGTAGTAGCTAATCAAAAGGCTTTGCTTGGACAGAAATTCTATAAACACCATGCACGTTTTCATCAGAAGCAATCTATGAAGAAGTCACCTGACTATGATTGACATCTGTGCTTCAACGTTTGCCTTCCTCAATGTATCTTTTTAAAAATAATTATCAGTATCTTCTTCTAGCTTGATATTTCGCAAATGGAATACATCTCCAAAAAATAGCCAATACGAATTAGTTAAAAATTACATTAGGCATAAAAATTACTTTTAAAACACTGTAGACAAAGCATTTAGAACTCTATAATAACAGCTATGCACAAGCTTCCCTTTAGATCTCAAGCTTTAAAGATTTAAACGTATAGCACATCAAGTAACAGTAGACACGACAAAGCTGCCACATCCCACAGGCCCAGGGAGTGCCATTTGTGTGTGCTGGGAGGAATGGTATGGTGCAGGTCATCTGAAAAGAGGGAGGCAAACCTACCCCTGGAGTTGTGGATATAGCAACCCCAAGTGAGAACCTGGAAAAGTATTCATTTCAATCTTTATTGAAAAACATGATCTGCCGTGAAACTGTAATTAACTCTCAAGAAGGGAGCCACTGTGAAGTATAATAAAATTAGAGGGGATTTTTGTCTAAAATATTTTGTTTCGAATGAGGTGAAAATGAACCCATAAAAGAATTTAGCTGCTGTCCTGAAAATGTGAGTAAGCATAGAAATAAATGAGAAAAGAAACTCAGGCAGCAGTATTTTGGCACAAGGCCAGGAAAATGGAGATTTTAACAGCAGAGAACCATTAGAACTTTGGATGTTTCACCACCAGACAACCAGGAAGGGTGGAAGCTTCCACACTCCTAAATTGCTTCAACTACTTTTTATTACTCTCTGTCAAGTCTGGTTATAAAATAGTGTTATTCGTTTTTAACAAATGTGCCAGAATTTGTGCATCAAATGAATGTTGTTTCCGTTGGAGTAGTCATCTTGAGAGGCTGTGGGTTAATCTGATTGATAGTATTGTTGTCCAAATATTTTTGAAAACTCCTCTTTTGGAACTACCTTCAAAGTCAGCATCACATTCTTTGGAATGGTGACAAATCAATGTCCTAAAAGGAAGAATCTGATTTGAAGCCACCAAATGTTATTTGAAGTTAGGTTGATTGCCTAAGGGAAATTATTGAACTGGTTAATATCACTTTAAATTTTAAGATATATATATATATATATATATATATCAGAAGATACAGTGAATATGATTTTATATAACCTACACACAGTTAAAAATGATGCTTTGCTAAAATGTTCTAAGCAAAGATACCTAGCATTAACATTTATCTGTCAATGGAAATCTCTATGATGTCTACTATATTTACTTAGAATCCTCTTTCATTTTTTTTCAATCACACTTTCCATTTTTCAGGTACAAATTCTCTGAGCATTCTAACCAAGTAATACCAGATGATGTACCTATTGAACTTCCAACCATTTTTTAAAATTATGGTGTTATTTTGTACTTTTACTATCTTATAAATAACTATAAGATTTATAGGCAAACACATTACATGTAACTGAAATGTGTGTACCATCATGATAATCTAATAGCCATTAATATTAAAAGCTATTTGTAAAAATACAATAATTGGTGTAATGCTTTTTTTTAAATTTTTAATTCAGGATATTATGGGGGTACACACATTTCAGTTACATGCAATGTGTTTGCCTCGCCCAAGCCAGGGCTACAAGCATGTCCTTCCCCTATATAGTGTGCTCCACTTCCATTAGTTGTGGGTTTACCCTGCCCACCCCCCTACCTGATTAGCACCTGCTGAGTATTACTACCATCTGAAAACCTTAGTGTTGATCAGTTAGTACCAATTTGATGGCGAGTACATTGGTGCATGTTTTTCCGTCCTTGTGATACCTCATTTCAAAGGATGGGCTCAATCTCTATCCAGGATAATACAAGAGGTGTTAGTTTACCATTGTTTTTTGTGGCTGAATAGTACTCCATAGTATACATATACCACATTTTATTAACCCACTCATGTAGCAATGGGCACTTGGGTTGTTTCCAAATCTTTGCAATTGTGAATTGTGCTGCTATAAACGTTTGAGTGTAGATGTCTTTATTATAGAATGTCTTTTTTTCCTTTGGATAGATGCCTAGTAGTGGGATTGCTGGATCAAATGGTATTTCTATTTTTAGCTCTTTGAGGTATCTCCAAATTACTTTCCACAGGGGTTGTACTAATTTGCAGTTCCACCAGCAGTGTAAGAGTGTTCCAATCTCTCCACATCCATGCCAGCATTTGTTGTTTGGGGACTTTTTGATAAGGACCATTCTCACTGGAGTTACATGATATCTCATTGTAGTTTTGATTTGCATTTCACTGATGATCAGAGATGTGGAGCACTTTTTTACATGTTTGCTGGCCATTAGTCTGTCTTCTTTTGAAAAGTTTCTGTTCATATCCTTTGCTCATTTATTGATGGGGTTGTTTGATTTTTTTTCTTGTTGATTTTCTTAAGTTCTGTATAGATTCTTGTTATCAGCCCTTTATCAGATGTGTAGAAAGCGAATATTTTCTCCCATTCTGTAGGTTGTCTATTCTCTCTAATGATAGTTTCCTTGGCTGTGCAGAAGCTTTTTAAAAGCACGAGATGAGAGGAATAGATTTTGGGTATTTAATCAATGCCAGGTACTCAGCTTGACTGAAAGCAGAAGATATTAGAGGCGGAGGTGGGAGGGAACCAAGCCAAGTGTGTAGCTAGATTTTCCTCTTAGACCACAGCACAGCAGGCACACCAGACTGGGACAGACTTCCTGGGTGCCTTTCTCGTTGTCCCACAAACCACACAGTGACAGCAGCCCCCCACTGGGAAAATGACCAAAGAAGACCTCCTTTCCCACCAAGGAGGAAGCTGAAACAAAGGCTTGAAGTGCCAGTCATAGCTGCTGGGCACTAAGAGAAAAATCTCTGTGTATGGGGTGAGGAGGAGGAGCCATGGTGGGAGTGGCTGCTGCAGCACCAAGAGGAAGTTCCACTCCTTTCTTCCCCGGACTGTGATTTGAGGAAAACCAAGAGAATCCCAGAGTTCTGGCACTCATAACTAACCCTCTCAGATAAAGCATATAAATCTCTTCACTTTTAGTAGATCTATAATATTCAATATTGTGGTCACACTGTGATTTATTCAACCATTGCCCTTTTAGTGGACATTCACTTTGTTTTTAGGTTTTTACTATCTTAAAAAGTCTATAATAAATTCTGTAATACACTGGTGTTTATGCACTGGTAATTTAATTTCTCTTGGAAAGGTTCCCAAATTAGGATTACTAAATAAAAGTGTATGATGTTTTGAATTGTAATAGCTATTGCCAGATTAATTTCTTAAAAGGTTTGAGCAACTCACACTCCCAGTAGCTATGTAGAAAGGCCTATTTTGCTAGTATTGGATGGCGCTACCTTTTTTTTTAAGTTGAGCTTCGCTGATGGATGAAAACTTCCATATAATTTTTGTATATTTTCCCTGATTCACTAGTGAAAAAGAAAATATTTGTTGCCTACTTTTTTTTATTTACAACTTGCTTTATTAGTAGCCATTTGTATATTAGAAATGTAACTTATTCTGATGGCATTTTGATTGCATATATTTTCTCCAATCCATTGTTTTGTATAAGGCATGTATTTAAATACACACACACAGAGTCATGCACCAAATAATGACGTTTTGGTCAATGATGCACCTCTTATACAATGGTGGTCACATAAGATTATAATACTGCATTTTTACTGTACTTTTTCTTTTTAAAATATTTCCCATATTCTCCATTTTGCTCAAGTATTTCAAAATAAATTACAGATATCATAACAATTCATTTCAGTATATATTTAAAGAAAAGAATATTTTTCTACATAACCACAGTACCACATTTCCTACCTAAAAAAGTAACAGTAATTCTCTATAGTTGAATTTTTCTAATTTTCCCAAAAATGTCTTTTAGAGATGTTTTTAATTTTTTTAATATCAGAATTTTATGGGGGTATACATATTTTGGTTACATGCATAGTTTTGTACAGTTTGAGTCAAAGTTATAAGTGTGTGCAGATAATGTGCCCTGTAAGTACTTTTTCTATACTGAAATATGTTCATATACACAATGCCATTGTGTTACAATTGCCTACAGTATTCAGTACAGTAGTATGTTGTACAGGTTTGCAACCTAGGAGCAATAGCCTATACTGTATAGACTAAACATACAGTAGACTATATATACCACTTAGGTTTGTGTTAGTACACTTTATGACATTTGCACAATGAAATCGCCTAACAAAGCATTTCTCAGAATGCATGCCTGTGTTAAGTGATGCATGATTTTGTGTGTGTGTATATATATATACACATATATATTCATTCATTCTAATTGAGTTAAATATAACCATATTTTCAGCCTGTTTCCTACCTACCTTAAAGTCTCTCCTTTTACCAAAATTATACAAATATTCTTTTCTTTTTATTTTTATATTTAATTTTTACATTTTGTGCATATTAAATTTTCATTTGAACAGGTTCAAGGAGGAACGCCTAGAATCTAATCAGCCTTTTAATTTCCTGTAGTTTCTACCACCTCTTTAGGTCATTCCTTCTGCCCAGATCATTCCTTTCTCATTGAAATATTTCTCTTAAGTGTTTCCATTAATATATTTGGAAATAATAAACCACTTTTCTTTTAAAATAGTGAACACGAAACTTGTCTCCAATTAATTAAAATAAATTTACTTCTAGCCCTGTCTATTGTTATCGTCTGTTTATCAAGGGCTGGGAGAAACACTGGCTGAGATACAGATAGGGGGTATATGTGACATGTAAGTTCCCACAGGGCACTTCCAAACTTGGTAGTTGGATGTTACTTCTCAGACTGAAGCTCTATGAGGTTTACAGAGTTAAGCTTTATATTAAGGGACCAATTTTTCATACACTAATCATCCTTTAAAATTTGGGAGTGGGAAGGGAAATGACAAAAGAATGTTGTTGGGGTGGGGCTTGTCTCTTTTGTCCTTTTGTGGGAAAAAGAAACCAAAATAAAAGCTAATTTTTGCTTCCTCATCTTCCCCCTTCCACCCTCCCCCATTTGTATGTGGTTTGGAGGAAGGAAGTGTTCAAGAGAGAAATCAGCTTCCTAAAGTTTTTACAACCAATAGACTAAGGGGATTGAATTTTTCTTTTGCTAAAATAACAACTGCAAACGGATATTTATATAAAGACTTAGGTCAAACCTAAGAACTTAAGAGTTTATTTTTAGATTTCTGCTTTGGCCAAGGGAGAAATATGGTAAATGAACCTTATGTTCTTAAATGGGCATGCAGTTGAACTAAAAATATTTCAGAAATCTGATGGATGACACTTAAGAACATTAGCTTCCATAGGTATAATTAGAAACTCCTAAACAATGACAATATTAATATTGGATTTTTCTTCCTTTTTTTTTCAAACTTACTTTCAGTTTTAGTACTCATAGTCTCTCCATTTTAGAAGATACCAAAACAAAAAGAATAAAGATTATGTAAACATACAGATATAAATAGAAACTCAAGTAGCTTTAGCTGAGCAGATATTAGAATTGTGCTCTCCAGTGTGGAAGCCACTAGCACCATGTGGCTATTAAGCGCTTGAAATATGACTAGTCCAAATTGAAGTGTACATAAGCTTTAAGCACATACCAAACTTAAAAATGAAATATGTAAAAATGGAACATAAAATGTCTCATTAAAAATTTTATATTGATTACATATTAAAATGGTGGTATTTTAGATATTTTGGTTAAATAAAATGTATTGTTAAAATTTTTTGCACCTGTTTCTGTTTCCTTTTTTAAATGTTAATACAAGGAAATTTAAAATTGCATATGTGGCTCAGAAAATCTTTCTACTGTACAGCACTATAGTAGAACACTGGAAGTGTGAGCCGAGCTCTGAAGTAAACCTACCTAAGCTACTGATATACCAACCAGGTGACCTTGGGCAAGACCTTGACCAAGGGCTGTATGAGCATTAAATGTGCAGAGCCTAGTGCAGTGCAAGAGTTCACTAAAAGTTGGTTCTGCTATTCTTACTTCAGAATCTAGAAGAGTGAGTGTCATTTTTCTGTAGGAGAGAATCTCTCAAAAGGAACAAAAACATAAGTTAAAAATCAGAAATCCACTGAAGTGGGATGCCCCCCTTACCCTTCTTCTCCATCCTATTGCAGACGATTTATTGCATTGAGAAAAAATCAAACTATTCTAAAATAAAATATTTTCAAGATTTGTAGATTTCCTTTTGGGTATTTTTTGTCCTCCATAGCTGGGCCCAGTTCTCTGAGTAAGCCAATGCAATTGGACAAAACTGCAGTTGTTTCCATTTTTCGGTATATCTCATAGAAAATAAACAACTATGGTAATTGGATCTGACTTCTTAAAAGGCTAAGAGCATATATCTGATGCTCCCGATATCAATGGAGCTAGCTTGAAAATAGTAATAATTACAAGGCATACCTTGGAGATATTGTGGGTTCAGTCCCAGACCACAGCAATAATGCAATTCACACAAATCTTTTGGTTTCCCAGTGCTTGTAAAAGTTATGTTTACACTATACTGTTAATATGTCAGTGGAAGAAGTAACTGCAAATGTGATGGAAATAGTAAGAGAACTATTATTAGAAGTGGAGCCTGAAGATGGGACTGAATTGCTGCCATCTCATAACAAATATATGTATATATAAATATATGTGTGTATATATACAAAATATATATGTATATATAAACACAAATACGTATGTATTTATAAATACACAAATATATTTATATATACATATATATAAAATATATATGCATATATAAACACACACATGTGTGTCTACAATAACATTACATCTAAAAAGACAATGTACATACTTTAATTAAAAAATACTTTATTGCTAAAAATGCTAGCAATCATCTGAGCCTTCAGCAAGTTGTAATCTTTTTGCAGACGGAGGGTCTTGCCTTGGCTGCTGACTGATCAGGGTGGCAATTGCTCAAGGTTGAGGTGGCTGAGGCAATTTCTTAAAATGAGACAGCAACGAAGTTTGCCATATTGTTTGACTCTTCCCTTTCCCAAAAGATTTCTCTGTAGTGTGTGATGCTGTTTGATAACATTTTACCCACAGTAGGACTTCTTTCAAAATTAAAATGCATGCTCTCAAACCCTGGCATTGCTTTATCAAGTAAATTTGTGTAATACTCTAAATCCTTTATTGTCATTTCAACATTGTTCACGGGATCTTCATCAGGAGCAGATTCTATCTCAAGAAATGACTTTCTTTGTCCCCTCCATAAGAAGCAACCCCTCATCCATTCAAGTTTGGTCACGAGCTTGCAGCAATTCAGTCCCATCTTCAGGCTCCACTTCTAATTATAGTTCTCTTACTATTTCCATCACGTTTGCAGTTACTTCCTCCACTGACGTATTAAACCCTCAACAGTATCCATGAGGACTGGAATTAACTTCTTCCAAACTCCTGTTTAATGCTGACATTTTGACTTCCTCCCATGAATTACAAATGTTCTTAATGGCATCTAGAATGGTAAATTCTTTCCAAAAGATTTTCAATTTGCTTTGCCCAAATCCATCAGAGGAATCACTATCTGTGGTAGACATAGCCTAGAAAATGTATTTCTTAAATGATAATACTTTAAATTCAAAATTACTTCCTGATCTATGAGCTGCAGAATGGATGTTATGTTAGCAGGCATGAAAGCAACACTAATCTCCCCGCACATCTTCATCAGAGCTCTGAGGTGACTAAGAACATTGCCAGTGAGCACTAACATTTTGAAAGGAATCTTTCTTTTATGAGCAGTAGGTCTCAACAATGAGCTTAAAATATTCAGTAAATCACGTTATAAACAGATGTGCTGTCATCCAGACTTTGTTGTTCCATTTATAAAACATAGGCAATCAGATTTAGCATAATTCTTAAGAACCTTAGGATTTTTGGAATAGTAAATAAGCATTGGCTTCAACTTCAAATCACCAGCTGCATTAGCCCTTGACAAGAGAGTCAGACTGTCTTTTGATGCTTTGAAACCAGGCTCTAGCTATGAAAGTCCTAGATGGCAACTTCTTCCAATAGAAGGCTGTTTTATATCCGTTGAAAATGTATGGTTTATTGTAACCACCTTCAGCAATTATCTTAGCTAGATTTTTCTAGGTAACTTGTTGCAGCTTCTATATCCACACTTACTGCCTCACCTCACACTTTTATGTTATGGAGATAGCTTCTTTTCTTAAACCTCATGAACCATCTCTGCTAGCTTCAAACTATTCTTCTGCAACTTCCTCAGTTCCTCTCAGCCTTCATAAAATAAAATTAAAGAGATTTAGGGCCTAGCTCTGGATTAGGCTTTAGCTTAAGGAATGATGCTATGATGTTGTGGCTGGTTTGATCTTCTATCAAGACCATTAAAACTTTCTCCGTTTCAGCAATAAGACTATTTCACTTTCTTACAATTTTTGTGTTCATTGGAGTAGTACTTTTAATTTTGTTCAAGAACTTTTTGTTTGCATTCACAACTTGGCTAACTGTTTGGCACAAGAAGTCTGGCTTTCACCATATCTTGATTTTGATATCCCTTTCTCACTAAGTTTAATCATTTCTAGCTTTTGATTTAAAGTGAGAGATGCACAGCTCTCCTATCACTTGAACATTTCAAGGCCATTGTAGGGTTATTAATTGGCCTAATTTCAATATTCTTGTGTTTCAGGGAATAGGGAGGCCTGAGGATAGAGAGAGAGATGGGAAAACTCCCTGTCAGTGGAGCAATCAGAACACACACAACATTAATCAAATGTGTTCACTGCCTTATATGGATGTGGTTCATGACACCTCAAAAATAATTGCAATGCTAACATGAAGGATCACTGATCGCAGATCACTATAACAGATATAATAATGATGAAAAACTTTGAAATATTGTAAGAATTACCGAAATGTGTCACAGAGACACCAAGTGAGCACATGCTGTTAGAAAAATGGCACCAATAGACTTGAACAACGCAGAGTTGTCACAGTCGTTCAATTTGTAAAAAGCACTGTATTTGTGAAGTGCAATAAAACAAAGTACAATAAAACATGATATATATGCCTGTACTTCTATTGAACTTTTGCTACTTATTAAGCATTACTTCTGAGTGTATTTCATGTTTTGTCTCATTTAAATTCACACAACAATCCTTTGAAATAAGTATTATTATTTCTTACATTTTGTGGTTAGACGGTATCTCAAAGAGGTTAAGTAATTGTTGGAAGTCACATAGTTGGTGGCAGGGCAGGGATTAGGTCTAACCCAGAATTGCCTAAGGGTATATATTGCTAGGGGGTCTTATTATTTCTCAGACAGCTATCAATAGGTCTTCATAGCACAGATCACAGCCCTGTGAAGAGAGGGAAATGCTCTCATCCTGTAGAAAGGATATTACGTAAGTGAAAAAGAAATAGTTATTAAGATCAGTATATTGTTTCACTAGAGCATGACTTCAAATTATTTTCATAATTGCTTACAATCCACTTGGTATGAAGTTTCGAGATAATTTTACAGTACATAATATGACACTGAGCACATAGTTTGTGCTGTTTAATGATTAGTGAATGAATAAGTATAGGCGTATGTGTGCCACTAGCCTTTCCCAACCAGCACTTGTCATCTGGACCACAGAACATGACAATGTTTTGAGTGTTATTTACTCAACTTTCCCAAGTATCTACATAGCAAATACCATTCTAGATCCACTGTGGAGAAGTTGGTTCATTATATGCAATGGATGCCTTAGGATAATAGAGCTTAATTCCCTCTTAGAATCCCGTAGAGAATCACACTTAGATCCATCCATGGTTTTTGAGGGCTGCTTTGACTCTTTAGTCAGGGTTGGCAAACTGCAGCCTAGGCCAAATCTGGCCCACAGCTTGTTTTTATGAGACCTCTGAGCTAAAAAAGCTTTTATATTTTTAAAGGTTTACTTAAAAATACAAAGAAGAATATACAACAAAGATTTTTTAATGGCCTGCAATGCCAAAAATATTTACTATATGATTGTTTTCATAAAAAATCATCTGCTTTGGGTCATAGTAGCTATATGCCCAATTGGAGCAAGAGTTAACTTACCTGTTTATATTTGATGAAACCTTTAAGACTTGTGGTCCCTAAAGTCTTTCCTACCAACTTATATTTAGATATGATATTATTACCTGTTTTCATTTGTATATTGGGCATCAAAACAACAACCTTGCCAGCCTCATTCCCCATGAAAGTCCCCTCTCCAGCAGCATGGCAAAGGGAGTGATGCTTCAGACTCAGAGTGACATGAGTTCCAATTTCACCTCTTATTAGCCTTTGCTAATAGTAGGTGAGAAAGGTGGACATGTCAGAGTTAATTTCCTCAATCACCAGTCATTTGTACAACAGACCTCTAGCAATAATGTTTCTTAGGACACACCATGTGTGTTGGTTATCTATTGCTACTTAACAAGCAACCCTATAATGTAGTGGTTTAAAAAAAAACATTAATTATCTCACAATTTTGTGGCTCAGGAATCCAGGTATAGCTTAGCTGGGCCCTCTAGCTCATGGTCTCTCACAGGATAAAATCAAGGTATCAGCTGAGTCTACAGTCATTTCAAGATTCAATGGAGATAAGATCTGATTCTACACTCATTCACCACTTGCTGGCAGGACTCGGATCCTTGGCAGCTGTTGTCAGAGGCTGCCATCAGTTCCCTGCTATGTGGGCTTTTTCATAGGGCAACTCACAATATGGAAGCTGGGTTCATCAAACTGAGCAAGCAGGAGAGAGCAAGAGAATGCCAGCAAGACAGAAGTCACGGTCTTTTGTACACTAATTTCAGAAGAAGTTATCTTATCACCTTTGCTGTATTTTATTCATTAAACAAAAGTGACTAAGGCCAGCCCACACTGGAGGAGAGGAGAGTGCACTATGTCAAGACCAGAAGGTAGGGCTCACCAGGAGACACCTCAGAGTCTGCCTACTGCACCGTGAGTGTAACATGGTAAGGAATGCCTAGGGTGGAAACAGACTGGCATGGGAAGACCAGAGAAAACGAAAAACCCATTTGGAGCATATAGGCATCTCAAAGAGAGCATGTGTTGAACATCACAGCTCTGGAATAAAACTGAAATAAATACACCCTCTTACTCTGTGACTTACAAACTATATATTCCTGGATACGTTACTTTATGTCTCTGAGTCTTTGTTCAACTGTAAAATGGAGATAATAGAACCTACCTTGCAGAGTAGATGTAAAGATTAAATTAGATAACATATAGAAAGCACACAGCCCAGCACTTGGCATATGGTATAAAGTTAATAACAATAGTTATCATTGTTTTTTTCTCACCTATATGCTAATATATGAAATGAACAGTCAATACTTTTAAAATCCTATAGCTCTGTACATAAACAGTGGCATCCAGAAACGACATTTCAGTAAAAATAACATTGCAATAAAAATAATAGCTTACATTAGTTTAGCACTTTGTACTTAACAAAGTATTTTTGCAAGCTTTATCTTACTTGATCCTCACAAGCTGTGAGAAGATAGTTTGGGGATTTTCTAAGCTCATGTTTGTAAAATGGGAAAACTAAGAAATGGAAAGGTTAAATGAATTACCCAAGATTGCACAATAAATCAGTATATTAGGACGGGGATCTCTGAAAAGATATGGAAGGGGATCAAAGGCATTTGGTGGCGGTGAGACGGGGGACGACATGGTCAGGAATCCAGAGAGTTCCACACCCAAAAGAGTGAGTCCACAGCCAGGAAGGCAAGTGGCAGTCAGAGCTCAGGGCAAACATATGACATGGAAAAAAAAAAAAAGCGCTCAGAGAATAATCATATTGCAAATGCAGAAGAACAAGGCAAAGAAAGGCCAGGCCAGGCTTATTTTCAAAATTTTGGTCAGGTAAATTTCTTTCATTAAATTTATTGAGAACTATAAAAAGAAATCAGAAAAGCAGTCAAGAACCTGTAAATCATGGGAGAATGTAGGAAGCAGGTAGAGGAAAGCAGAAGTATTTAGAATGGCACTGACAATGTCATGGTCCACTAAGGACTTCAAATTAACTTTAATAAATACAGTGTTAATATACCCACCTATACTATCTGCATAGTTTAATGGTGCACTCTCCCACCTTCATTTGCTCCTGACTGTGCATACCAGAATGAATCATATAACAACCTGGGCCCCTGGTGAGCATTCTATATAATACTCAAGACACATTTTGACAGGAAATATCATCGCTCTACAAGCTGTGCCGTTCAGAAAGAGCATTTTCATGGAATGGTTATCCACTAGTATTCATTTGGGAAACAAAATACTGCAAACCTATATGTCAAAAAATAAACTTACTCCTTTCTCCAGGGGCTTGATCTCAATGACCTTTCTGCCACCTTAGCAGAAAATTCTTACAAAATATGAAAAAATTAAAATAACCAATTTATTCTCTGTAACAGATATACACTATAACCTGATTGAGTGCCATAACCTAAGTTAAATGAGAAAAAAAAATACGTAGTTCTCTTAGGATACAAAAACAACCAGAGAAATGAGTAGGACTCTGTTTACCTTGAAGACTTTGTGAAAATGGGATGAGATATAAACAAACACACATTTTCTTTTTCAGACACAATTGCTATCCCCAAATCTAGGAATGGGGAGAAACTTGTAAATTACCCACTCCAATAATGAATAGTAAATGTATTATAGGTGGCGAGGGGGCCTAGAGGAGTTAAAAACGAAGGGGACTTCTGAGCAGAGGGAACATGGAAGTGGAGCTTTGAGAGACCACCAAATGTGAAGGGAGGAGCTGGAACATGGAAGGCAGCTTGATGGCTGGAGCACCACTGTATGCAGAGGGACACTGTCTTTATCTGTCTGGGCTGCCATAACAAAATGTCATAAACTGAGTAACCTATAAACAACAGAAACATAGTTTTCATGGTGCTAGAGTCTGGTAAGTTCAAGACAAAGGCCCTGGCAGATTTGGTGTCCGGTGAAGGCAAAGATGTTTGGGTCACAGACAGCACTTTCTCTCTGTGTCCTCACATAGTGGAAAGGGCAAATGAGCTCTGTCCAGTCTCTTTTAAAAGGTCACTAATACCGTTCAGGAGGCTCTACTTTCATGGCCTAATCATCTCATCTCTTAAGGTTTTTTTTGTTTGTTTTTGAGACAGAGTCTCGCTTTGTTGTCCAGGCTAGAGTGAGTGCCATGGCGTCAGCCTAGCTCACAGCAACCTCAAACTCCTGGGCTCAAGCAATCCTGCTGCCTCAGCCTCCCAAGTAGTTGGGACTACAGGCATGCACCACCATGCCCAGCTAATTTTTTCTATATATATATATTAGTTGACCAATTAATTTCTTTCTATTTATAGTAGAGACGGGGTCTCACTCTTGCTCAGGCTGGTTTTGAACTCCTGACCTTGAGCAATCCGCCCACCTCGGCCTCCCAGAGTGCTAGGATTACAGGTGTAAGCCACCGCACCCGGCCTCATCTCATCTCTTAATAGCATCACCTTGGGGGTTAGAGTTTCAACATACAAATTGTGGGGGCGGGGGGCAGGCATTGACAGAATGGTCTAGAGAAGTAAAGATGTTAGGCTTGAGGAGCTAAGAAGCCAAGACTCTTTCCTGATGGCAACCTAGCTCCATACAGACTAATTTCAAGTGGGGGAATGACAAGATTAGATTTGTATTTTAGAAAAGTCACTTGGAGTCAGAGAACAAGATGGAATAATGGGAGGGAAAGGATTTTAAGCAAAATAATTTATTCCCAGAGAAGTTTCTAAGAAAAGGTTCTATCTAATCAAAACAATCTTATTTTATGCATACTTTTCCACTGTATGCTTTGTACCTGGTTTCATTTTTTAACCTATTCTTAGTGATTCCTGTTACAGACACGTCTATTTCAGACTGGGAGCTACTTTAATTGGAACCCTGGATAATGAATCCTTTTCAGAATGCAAAGTATTGTGACTAACTTCACTTATTCACTAACTTCCTAATGACATGCTGCGCTGGGGTTTGACGGTCCCCGTATTCTTTTGTCATTTATAGTTGGGTTTGTGTTCTTTTTCAGAAATGCTAACTGAAAAATAGTATGTCTTTATGGAAATAATGAGCCATAAAAGAATTTTTTACCATTTGTTAGTGGCATCTGCCAGTCTGTTTGGCAGTGCATGACAATAAATACTCTCTTTCTTGCTTTGTGAAAATGACAAATTTAAATGTGACTCCACTTTTAAACGCATTTGGAAGGGAATAAGATACGTATCATACATAACACAAGAATAATAATAAGCATAAGAGAGTTCCACCTTACTCTTATGTATACAGCTTTTTGGACTTCTTTAGTAGCAAGAAAGAAAAGATATGGAAATTGCCAAATGACACACAATAGACAGCAGACACTCATAGAGTCGAATACACAATTCTGTGGCATTAGGGAATGGGATGGTTGTTTGTGTGTGTGTGAAGGGAGACATAATGGCACAGAGTCTGGAAAACAATAATATCGTCATGGACCCACAGTTTATGCCACAAATGATCCTAAATGTTTGTTTCCTTCCATTTTCCCCCTCAATTTCTAGAACTAAATACCAATTATTGAGGGTGGATGCTGTGCGGTAATCATTTCAGATTCTCTCCTCAAGCATATGGTACAGCTGTATTTTCCTGTTCCCTTTAAGTTAAAAGCACCCAAGTGACTCACTTTGCTCAGTGACCTATAAGAAAAGTGATGCGTGTCACACCTGAGGAGAGATTTTAAGACACAGTGGCTGTCTTATCCCTCTTGCGTGGCACATAGGCACGTTCAGGACAGTGGCTCTCCCTCAGTTTGGGTGCCTGAGTGACTACCAGAGACCCGCTGTAGACTTGGTGGACATAAGCGAGAGTGAATCTGTATTTTTATGGCAGCAAAACCCTTATCTCGAATGATACAGAAATGGGTACCAAGACATGAGTGCTACCACAGCAAATAAGCCTTAAATATACAGCGGTGGCTGAGGGCTGGGCAGTGGATGGCAAACAAACTACCACTGGAGACTAGAATGATGGTGATCTGTCATAGCTAAACTCTTGGTAAAACCATCACCTGTGGTAACATGGAAGGCAGAAAATGAAGCCCTAGAGAAAAAAATTGAAAAGCAGTGTTAATGATATGTATCGATCATAACTGACTATACAGTCATGCACGACTTAGCAATGTTTTAGTCAATAATGAACCGCATACACAATGGTGATGTCATAAGATTATAATACTGTATTTTTTCTATGTTTAGATGCACAAATACTTACCATTGTGTTGCACTTGCCTACAGTATTCAGTACAGTAACATGCTGTGCAGATTTGCTGCCTTAGAGCAATAGGCTGTGTAGTAAGCTAGACCATCTGGGTTTGTGTAGTTACACTGTAGGATGTTTGCAGAAGTATTAAAAATGATGCATTTTTCAGAACCTATCCCATGCCATCGTTAAGTGATGTGTGACTGTATTTTATAGGGCGCCATAGAAGGAGATGACTTCAGAAACAATCAAGTAGTGTGCAAACATCAGCAAAAGAAAATAGGAAGTGTCCAGGAATTTGGAAAGCTGTAGTAGGATTGGCAAAGGCCACTTCATCTCTTCAGCAAATAAAAGATAAAACCAAAGACTTTGAGGCAAAGGCCAACTGAAAATCTGCCTTTTGACAAGGGCCGTATCAAGGATGTTATGGGATGATTTGTATATTCCTCAAAATTCATATGTCAAAGTTCTAACCCCCAGTAACTCAGAATATAACCCTATTTGGAGATACAGCCTTTAAAGGGATAATTAAGTTAAAGATAAAGCTGTTAGGATGGAGCCCTAATCCAAAACAGCAAGTGTCCTAATAAGGAGAGAGAGAAGCACCAGGTGTGAGAATTAATTTTATGTGCCAACTTGAGTGCCAACTTTATGTGCCATAAAGTGACAAGATTAAACATTGTTTCTGGGTGTGTTTGTGCCTGTGTGTATGTGCTTCTGGAGAAGGTTAGCACTTGAATCAGTGAACTCAGCAAGGTTGATTGCCATTGCCCTTACCTGGGTGGTTGGATATCATTCAGTTTGTTGAGAGCCTGAGTAGAACAAGAGGCAGAGGAAGGAGGAATTCAGCCCCTTTTTTCCTGTGTCATTGCTTGAGCTGGGACATCTCATCTCATCTTCTGCCCAGAAGTGAGATTTACATCATCAGCTTTCCCGGTTCTTAGGCCTTCGTACTTGGATTGAATTATACTGCCAGCTTTCCTGGGTCTGCAGCCTGCAGATCACAGGACTTACCAGCCTCCATCAGCACCTGACCCAATGCCCCACAACAGATAGATAAATCAATCTTCTATTGGTTCTGTTTCGGTGGAGGACTCTAAAACACCAAGAATCCACGCACAGAGAAAAGGCTATATGAGGACATAGCAAGAAGACAGCCATCTGCAAGCCAAGGAGAGATGGCACGGGAGAAACCAAACCTGCTGGCACCTTGATCTTAGACTTTCAGCTTCCAAAACTGTGAGAATATAAATTTCTGTTGTTTACACACATAGTCTGAGAAATGTCATTTTGGCAGTCCTAACAAACCAATACAAAGGGGGTGACCATTATACCACTGAATGCAATAAGGTGTTTCAGAAAGAAAACAGTAAATGTTTTCAATTGGACCAGATATCACAGAGCTCAAAGTTTTCACAATTAAGTCAAGGGGAAGAGAGATGCATGGGATCAAAAGAAGCATAGAAATATGGCAAATCTAAGAAATACGTCAAAAATGGCTTTGTGTGTCCACTGACACATCTAGCTGTTGGAATCAACTAGGGACAAAGTTGCATTACTCAGTTTTGCAGAAAACGGATGACACACACAAATCATTTAACTGAGAAATTTAATAAAGAGGCAGTTTACAGAAGCATGGTAGTGTTAAGGTATCCATTAGGGATGATGAGGTACTCAGGAATTAGCAACCACAAGAAACCATTACCACCCCTAGGCCTAAAGGACAAAGGGACAGCACTGTGTGGTGGGATCCTGGTGAAGTATGGAGCCATAGAAGAAAGATCATCAGAGAGAAGCTGGGACCCCACAGAGCAAAGCAGCCACTGCAAGGATTGTGGCAAGGCTGTGGAAGGGAGCTTTAGGATTGGGATTAATATAGCAACCTCCCTCTTAAATCCCACCCTTCAATGTCCTACTTCTATCTCTTACACACCCAACCAACAAAAATCCAGAAGAAAAGGAAACCTGCATAATGCAGTCCATGGTGGTCAGCCCCTGGGGCACAGAATAAGGTAAAAAGGTAATATATTTGATGGGGCAAACAGAGAATAACCAACTCAGAAACTTTATACACTGCATGGTTAAGAAAGATATACTGGCAAAGAAGAAATAAGCCTTCACTGACAAAGAGACTGACTTATCAGGGGAACCAATCTTCTGTGGCCCAAATGTAGAAAAGCTTCTCATCACTCCTTAGTTGGAGAATTTGGGCAGAATTAAGCAATGCTGCCCATCAACTAGGGACTATCACTTCTGCCCAGCAGGTTCTTATAGTGTCTATGGATCAGTGATTACCTTGTGTCTCCCTTTCTTTCCCTTTCTTTTTCTTTCTCTCTTTTTTTTTTTCTTTTTGACAGAGTCTCACTCTGTTCCCCGGGCTAGAGTGCCATGGTGTCAGCCTAGTTCACACCAACCTCAAACTCCTGGGCTTAAGCAATCCTGCTGCCTAAGCCTCCCAAGTAGCTGAGACTACAGGCATGCACCACCATGCCCCGCTAATTTTTTCTGTATATTTTTAGTTGGCCAATTAATTTCTTTCTATTTTTAGTAGAGACGGAGTCTTGCTCTTGCTCAGGCTGGTCTCGAACTCCCAACCTTGAGCGATCAACCCGCCTCAGCCTCCCAGAGTGCTAGGATTACAGGCGTGAGCCACCGTGCCCAGCCTCTTTCCCTTTCTGAATAGGAATGTTCCTTAAGTTCTACTCTTCTTGCTTTACCATCGTATATCAGGTGTGTAGGAGCAGGTAACTTGTCTTTATAATTCAAGTATCTCTGGATCATGAGCAATCCCACTGGATCTGCCTGATGCTGTGATTGAATGGCTCTTTAGCGTTTTCTACCTCAGGGAGGCAGTGGATGTACATATCGTGTGGGAAGAAAAGAGGACTGAATGTTTGTTGACCAGATGGCTGACGGTAGTCATTTGGTGCTGTTCTGATTCTCCTTGCATTTGCCCACCTAAATGAATATAAATGGTGACATGGTCAAACCAATAAAATGTGGGCGGAAGTGACCTGTGTCACTTCTGGGTCGTGTGGCTTCTGGGTAGAAGCCTTAAGAACTAGTATGTAATTCATTCCACTCTCCTTTTCTTTCCTTTTTGCACAGCCACCTGAAAGTTCCAGATGGTAGCTCCTCCATTGGGTAGGTCACTGAGGTCCCACCCACCATAAGCAGAGGTGATGACTGCATATCATAAGCAATCCACTCCAAGTTTTAAGGCACTGAGATATTTGGGAGTTGTTTTTACCCCATGCCCCTGTAGCCAAACCTGACTGATGTGTTCCAACAGTGAATTAACAACTGTAGTTTAGACTATGTTGTAGCGAGTTCTAAGGTGGAAGCAATTAACTTTAGAATCCTTAATATTAATATCGATTGCCATTCTGTAGGGCCAGCTATATTAAGTGTGAGCCAGATGTAATTTGATTATCGCCATCTCCCATCCTCCCCATGCCCAGTGAAAACCTTCCCTGAGTCCTCGGAGCTTCAGTTAGTAGTTGGCTACAATGTGAACTGAGTGGAATCATAATGGCTAATAACAAGTGTTTATTTCTCCTTTCACCAGTATTCAGAGAGACCCTCCAAGGTGTCAGCACATTTCTCAGCCTCAAGTATACTACAGTGACAGGAGCCAAGAAGATCTGGTGCCAGCTCTCATGATGCCTCCTTTCTAGCAGGAGGAACAAACAGCAATGATGTGAGCAACTGAGCCACTTTCATGGGGAGGGTGGAGGAGACTTCTCTGAAAAGGTAATATTAAATGTAACAGAATGGAAAAACAAGCACTACAGGTACTCACCAGCAAATTGGTAATAACAGATCAACACCTCAGTGGACATATAGGAGTAACATTTATTGGGTGTCGGGCAGGTGGGAGGGGGGAGGAGGGGATGGGTATACACAAACCCAACGAGTAAGATGTACAACATTTGGGGGATGGACATGCTTGAAGCTCTGACTCGAGGCGGGAGAGGGGGCATGGGCAATATATGTAATCTTAACACTTGTACCCCCATAATTCGCTAAAATAAAAAAAAATTTTAAAAAGCAACAATTGTAAAGACGTGGAAACGACCGAAGTACCCGTCAATACATGAGTGAATTAATAAAATGTGATATACGTATACCATGGAATACTACTAAACTACAAAAAAACAATGGCGAATTAGTACCTCTTATATTATCTTGGATGGAGCTTGAGCCCATCCTTCAAATTGAGGTATCACAAGAATGGAAAAACAAGCACCATATGCCCTCACCATCAAATTGGTACTAACTTCCCAACACTAAGGTGCTCACATGGTAGTAATACTCAATGGGTGCCAGTCAGGTGGCAGGGTGCTGAGGGGTAAACCCACAGCTAATGGAAGCAGAGCATGCTATAAGGCGAAGGGCACACTTGTAGCCCTGGCTTGGGCGAGGCAAACACATGTAACCAAAATGTTTGTACCCCATAGTATCCTGAATTAAATAAATAAGTAAATAACAAGGGGGCAAGTGTGGAAGGAGCTGGACCAAGCAGCAGCTCAGGGGAGAGGTCCTGATGATAGAAACAAGAGGGCAGGGTCGGGATGCTTTAAGGTGGATTTAACACATCTTAATGATGGAGTGCATGAAAGGATGAGGGAATCAAGAATAACTCTAAGATTTTGGCTTCAGCAACTGGGTGGAAGTTGGTGCCATTTAACTGAGCTGGGCTAGATGTCGACTAACATTTGCGTTTAATGGTGGCCTTCAGTGCTATAACTCAGGACCACGAAAGAAGGCAGGACTAGCAGAGGAAATACTTTTGAAATGTTGTGGGGAGAGTGCCTCCTTCCTTTAAAAAGAAAAAGAAAAAAAAAACAGATTTTCTCAGTTTGGCCATGAAAGGAGAATCTCCTCAGGGCATGAGGTGATCTGACCTTGAAGCTTTAATATTTTCCCACTGGATTCACCCTCTCTTAGGCAAAATCTTATTCTTTCACCCAAAGTATGAAAAGGGAGGGAAAATCCTGAGTTCCTTGTAATGCTCAGTCCAAACATGACCAGCTGACCCTTCCCTTGGTATTGCTGGAGCATCTCTTTGACACAGCATGAACACTGAAACGTAACTTTACTGCAGTAAATAGATGTAGGACATAGCATGAAACTCAATTTTTCAGTTTAACAAGACACAATTTTTCCTTAACTTGTTGTCCACCATAGATCCCTTTTAAATTCCTTGTGTGTCCCAGGAGGGGGGAAGAGTACAGTGGTGAGAGTCACTGTTAACTTATCACAGCCACTATCCAAACACCCAAGACAAGACTTTTCCTCTTATCTAGTCTGGTGCCCAAATACTCTCTTTCTCTTACACAAGACCTCCTCTTTCCTGCATGACTGATGCTGGAAGCGAACCCTTCCCTATCCAGGGGACTCTGGTATCTGCCGCTTTAAGTTCAAAAGAACCACACACAAGCTATACTCATGCATTTGCTGGGGCAGGCAGGGGTGGGGTCCTTTCCTTCCTGTCCTTCCTGTAGCCTTTTGTCATCTCAAATTAGTCTATGTCAAAGACTTTCTCTTTACAGATACCTGGTGGTTAAGAGCTCAGACTCTGGGGAAACACTAGTTTCCAAACCTTAGGCATGCTGCTTACTAGATGAGCAAACTTAAGCATCTACTCAACCTCTCTGAGTTGAGTAGATTCTTCATATGAAGAATTCTTCATATGAAGATCAGGGATAATGCTAATACTGATCTCACACATTTATGAGGATTAAATGATTAAATTATTGTAGAAATATCATTATCATCTCAGTTCTTATTGAAACCAAAGCACACTATAGTGTTTACAAGTTTTTTATAGTATCAACCCAAAAATAAAATGCTAAATTTAGTGCAAATTATGGGAAGTATACATAAAAGATCATTAATAAATTATTGAGTTAAGTATCTTTCTGTATTCCCTCTGTTAGTCTAAAAAGATATCATTTTCTTATAAACTAAAAATAAAAATGAAATCCGTGATTTCTAAAGCAATACCTTTTAAATGTTTAAGGTGCCCACTTGATATTAAATCTATTATTTGTTGGTATAAAATTTTCCAAATGCGCAGCTAATGCTACACATTCTAGCTTTATTATAATATGACTGAGAGTTGCCTCTTTCATAGTTGCCACCGTGTAATATTAAGTGAGCACTCTTCTGTTATAAGGTCACTATAGAGTGGCTGTTTGCAGATTTCTCTTAATAACAGTGCAGTTTCATTCTAAACCTATGATTCATGAACAAGTTTAAAAACAAAAAGGCAGAAGATGAACCATAACTAAGACAGAGAACCAGGCTGTTCAAACAGGTAGACCCCAGTCACCTCAGAATTGTGGTCTTCTGGGTCCTAATCATTATTCTCAGCAGCAGGGAGAATTAAAAATAGTTGGGTCTCTACAATGGATAAAGAGGCAGTTTACACAAGATCTTTCTTTTGGGGTCAAAAATAGACATATAAGTAAAAGCAAAGAAGCCATCAAAAAGTGAAGATCCACTTAAGCCAATATAGCCACTTTTGAGTTCAGCTGCATTTGCAGTAAGGCCCACTGATGGACCCAGTCATTCTAAAACAGTCCTTTATTTTATTCATTTTTTTTCTCCTTAAAAGACAAAGAACAAAACAAAACCACAAAACAGAGGAGATGAGTTATATAATCTACACACTGGAAGCCTAACCATTTTTATTTCTTATTGCAATTTGAATTGCAAAGGAACACTAAGTCCTAGAACATGGTAATTCATCTCCTGTTTCTTTGTCAGCAACTACAAGTAGGAGATAGTTCAGAGCCGCTGCCAATCGCAAAATACAACAAAGCCATATTAGCTTCGGATTTGTTTACTGGCAGATCACAGGCAACTTCCCTCGAATCTCAGACATCCTGTTAGGTCTTAGAGGCTCCATCCAGGCATACCTAGAGTACTTCGGAAAAGAAAGGGCATCGGAAAGGCCTCCTCTTTTTGTTCTGTGAATATGTCATACTTGAATTCAGTTTTGAAAATATTCTCCACCCTTGTTTGTTTCTTAATGCAGTACCAAGATGTAATTTGTATGAAAGCCAAAACTAGAGACATGCTGAATATGTGAATACTGAGGAAGTGGTTTCCTTAGCAATAACAGGCATGTGAAAGTCAAAACTTCCTTTACTTCTCATGTGACCTTTTTTCAAAGCAATTCAGATAGAGGACAATGGAATTGAATTCCAAGCACCCACAGTGTTCATGAATTGCTAAGCAATGATTCACCAAGTACCCAAATTACTCTAGACTGCTTGAGCATTTTATTAGTGAAATTGCTTTGTATTTAACATTTCCTTCCTCACTTTGTACATTAGCGGTCTTCATTCCTACAGGCCACTTTTCTACCACTTTGAAAAAACGGAGATATATAGAGCAGTCCTAAACAGTTGATTAGTATAAGGACTTTAGAAGATCAGAATGTTAGTAGTGAAACATTCCACACAATAGTCGTAACTATTTCCTTCCTTTGGATACATTATGTGCCAAATACTAGATAGAAAAGTTTGTTTGATAGTTAAAGTTTATTATTTACTCAGAATAAATAATATAATTTGGGGGAACTTGTTCAGTTATATTTTAGAAACTGTGAAGTTTTCATTCATTCCAATTATCAATTTATCATGACCCTAAAAAAAGAAAACAAAGTGCTACACTGGGCTTACAAATTACATGTTCCACTTAGTCCTCAAAGGTGGTAACTTGTTTAACAATATACTGGCAAGCTAGGACCTTAAAGTACCTAGCTCTTTTGCCTTTAATTAAATTGCAATGTTCTTGAGGAACATAGGCAAGCCTGTGCTATGAACTCTTTCTTTTTACAGTCTGTGAAAAGTGAGTCTCAAAATCACTAACATTGCTTAACTTCCTACTGTCAAAATTCTATGAAGTGACTCTACGGCGAATGTTGCTAGGCAACCATAGGACCCAGGTAGCTATGGGCCTGTGATCCTGATGTTTGTGCACCATAGGTTTGTATAGTAGCTCTCATATTGGGTTACTGTAAGTATTAAAAAGTGTGTAAAGCAACTGGACATAGTAGAAAGGAACTGCAGCAACCCGGCTGAGAGGTCGTGGTGATGAAGAGAAGTGGGCAGGGTTAGGATGTTTTAAGACGGATTTAACACATCTTAATTATAAATTGCATGAAGGAATGACAGAATCAAAGATAATGCTAACTTCAGCAACTGGGTGGAGGTTGGTGCCATTTAACTAAGTTGGATTAGATGTCAACTAAGGTGCTTTGATAATGTTTGCATTTAATTGTGACCTTTAATGCCTTAACTCGTGACCATGAGTACTTGGAAAATTACAGAACTAGTAGGGGAAATATACTAACAGAGTCAGTGTGACACAGTAGCTACTCAAGAAAAATTAGTTCTTCTGTCCTCTACCTGTCTCTTCATTCTGACATTTTACAGTCAATTTACCCTAATCTGTTCTCAGTTTAATGGCTCCTCTGGACTCAGATGTGGTCCAACACAGAGCCTTCATAATCAAGTGGGGCCCAACCATTATCTTCCTTGATAGTAAATCAGCGGTAAATCCTAATAAAAGTATAAGGATCCCCAGTGAATTCACTCTCTGAGCACTTTCTACAGTGCTTGTGAGATTATTTAACAAAGACAATCCTGAGCTGCCCAAGCAAGCAGGGTAATTTTCCATACCCTCAGACAAAGACAGTGGAGATACAAAGTTGGCAATGTTCTCATTTGCCCAGAACATACTGCAGTGTGGTAGCAAGAAAAGTCAGGCTTTTAGGAGGTTATTTCTCAACCTGGACATGTGCCCTACAGTGTGTGTGCCCTACATACCCTCAGTGAAAACTGGTTCTCACTTTTAGTGCCATCAATCCTATGAGTATCCCCCCTTTTTCTCAACCAAGGCTGGTTCTGGAAGGTGGGCACAAGCCCACCCTGCTGATTTGACTAGTCCTGTTGCCTGCCACTACAGCCAAAGTCACTGAGAAAGTACTTGACTGTCTTTTGGAGTAGAATAGCCAGGGTAAGACAGTGGAAAATGTTACAGAGTGATTAGTTGCGTGCCAAAATATTTTTAGTGCTTATTTCTGGTTGATTCAGCTTGTCAGAGAAATGTGACTCCAGAAATTAGGCATGACCTTGTCTAAGTCATTTTATCTCTCTAGACATTGAAAACTTGGATTAAATCACAGGTTTTAGAACTATGTTCCATTGAGCTTTGGAGTTCTGCTATGTTGAGGGGCAGGGGCAGTTGATAAAAGAGACATCTAGCAGATGGGGATTGGACATCTGGACTCAGAGAAATTTTGCTTTTATCTATTTTTATATACTGATTTAATTTGTTAAAAGTGTCCTGTGGCAAAAAAAGAAAAATTAAAGACATAGGCTAGATGTTTTCTAATTTCCTTTGAACCTGATATTCTATCTAGAATTTTGCAAGTACAGATTTATAGATGATAATTCATATAAGAATCAGTTGTTAAATACAAAAAACAACAAAAACATGAACCATGCACAAACTCGTTTCATGACCAAAGACTATTCTTCTCATCTTAGCCAGAGTTTTATAAATGTCTATTTTTGTCCAGAGGATATAGAGAAAGATATAATAAATAATTCAGGGTAAATCTGTGGCAATTAGTAGACGAAAACAACAGAAAAGGACAGCACAAGCATGAAGTTAACATGCTTCTAAATCTGTATTACTTTCTCTCTAACTCAGGAAGAAAAAGTTCCTAATACTAGCAATGCATATTGGGCTAACTCACTTTTACCTATTTTACTAATTTTATTTGACCTTTTAAAACATTATAGGCACTGTTGGATGTTCAAAGTGAGGGTCTTAAAAGGAAATAATTCTTTGTCCATATCATTGGGTAACATTAGGAGGAATCGGAGCCACAAAGGAATGGAGGCAATCCTCTTTGTAGCTGTGGAATGGCTCCATCAGTAGCAGCTGGAGTCACTTTCTCTGTGCAGCATATTTTTAAGAGGTGAATTGTTTGATACCTGTTTCCCATTATTCAGTGTCTTCAGAAAAGGCTGGAAGTAAGGCATCCAGTCTTTCTGGCATGGTTTTACCCCTATTAAAAAGGCTATTATTGAACTGTTCAAATTGGGATGCTTTGATTGTTAGCACGTTCAGTAGTCTGTGATTACAGTAATTACAGACCTGTGAAGGTCAAATTGACAAAACTGAATATAAACTGGAACTGAATATAAACTGGGACAACTCACTGCACTAGTTCTTTATGCACTCTTTTTGTTGTTGTTGTTGTTCTCCTGTGGCTGTTGGTGTTGTGGTTATTGTTGTTATTGCTGTAAGAAAGAGTTGCCAAGTGGTAAAATTGTACGAGAAAATAAAAATGAAAGTCATTGATTTCACAGTTTGGCTTTGACTACTTAGAATCACCATTGAAGGTACTAAAGTGAATGTTCTATTGTACTTTCAGGTCCAGGTATATTTTTGATTCCATTACCTCCCTCCCTAGTCATGGTCTTGACTTTGTGGTACCATGTATCCAGGCATCTTTTAAAGCATGTCATAAGTCTTCAATGTTTTAGGGTTTTTTCCTTATTTTTCTCTTTGCAGGAATGTGAGTGACACTGAATACAAAATGGACAGAAACATTTTTTTGTTTGTGAATGTACTGCAAAATATTTAGCAGAAATAGCTTTCATGTAAAGGGAACCCACAAAATTATATAAAAATAAATGAAATGGTCTTACTTTAATTGCCTAGCCAAAGACCAGAATAAAATTACTTCCCAGGTACACTAAATATAAACTAGTCTTTATTTTCCTTTGTCCTTATTGATGGCTTCAAGCAATAGTTTAAGCAATAATTAAGTAAAAATAGAGTCTATTATCATGTATACTATGTGGAGAAGAGGAGAAAGGTAGAAAATAAATAAATAAATATAAATTAAATATAAATCCTTTCTACACAGCAGATCATGCTGTTTGTGTAGTGCCAAGAAAAAGTTTGGGGTCAGGAAAAAGGCTGTGTCTGAATGAAGCTGAAATAGAAAAGCTGGATGGAAATTAACCAATTCACAAAATCCAGATGTTTTATCTCCTGATAGCCAAACGTGAATTTTGGCTGCCTGAAATTTTCATGTTTCATCCAGACATTTGCATTCAGGTAGACATAGTCATAGTCTCACATGTGTAATTTTGTTGTAATTTACCATAGTGTTCAAAATCTCAAATGTTCTCTGGATTATAACAAGATGAGGAATAGGATGGTATAAGCTATTTTTCATGTTTTAGTAGAAATAACATTGTTAAAGGATAATGTTTTTAAAGGATAAAATGATGACTCTCATACAAATGTAAAATGAACACGTGTCAGAGATTTTATAACCAGTACAAAGGAAAATTCCAATAATAGTAAGAAATTTTGAAGGGAAGTTACAAATGGATGCAAAGTGGGTCTATTCACAGGGCAATAATCAATTGTATTTTAGTAAATACAATTAATTTTTATTTCTACAGATAAGAGCCATTTGCATTATTATCAGTTTTCTGCAACTTTCAGACTGGTAAAAGAGCACAAAGACAATGGAAGGCATAGATAACCCAGAAGAGTGCGCTAAATAGGACCCTTGCTAATCTTTTTTATTCCCATTTCAAAGTTTTTCATAATTTTTCATAAACGACTTTGTTTACTAAACTAAAATTATTCATGTATACAAATATTTCTAAACTCTCATGGTACTTTTACTTAATATCACATAATTTACCACTTGCTTGGACACTCTTAATTATATTATTGATTCTTGCATGTATCTTGCCTCTATGTTGCAACTCTTTGTTTTAATTATCTCCTATTCACTCAGTTGGTGAGGAAGGATTCCACTACAGCATTAATCAGTGTTGCCAAACACATAACACTCCACGCTGGACAGATAAGAGCAACAACAGTTTATTAGTCACGCATACTTAAATAGTGGGGGGAGGACCCCACAACACATAGGGCGACATGGGGTCTGCACTCTGGAACAGAATAAATGACCAAGACTGGGGAAGGCAGCATCAAAAGGACGGGGTGCCCTGATTCCCATTAGAGTATATGAGTGGCTTGTTTGAACAATTCCATAGACTTAAGGAATTGAAACCCGCTAGTCAGTTATAATCAGGAACTGCACCAGGTCTGTTTGATAAGAAGGATTGTTTGACTAGGGAGACCTTATGCGTAGAAGCAGAATGGGGAGGGAAAGTTATGCTTAGGCCACTTGAGATCCTCCACATTTTACCAGCTTTCAAGGCAGCACATGATACAGAGCCTTAATTTTAGGCCTTGTACAGCACTTTTTAGGGGGCAGCAACCAAATTTATCTGTTGAATAAATGATTTGTTGAGCTTCTATTCTGTGCCAGGTACTGTTCTAGGCTCTCGGCATGCAGCAATGGAAAAAAAGATCTGTTCCCTATGTTCTAGGGAACAAGTGAGAAAGAAAAGTACTTAGTATGAGAGAGAGTGAAAAGGGCAATGAAGAAATTTTAAGCAGGGGATGGAAAAAGAAGTGCAGAATAATGACAGGGGGCTGCTGTGTTGAAATTTTAAACATGGTGCTGGGGAGCCCTTACTAAGAAGATGACATTTGAGGTAGGACCTGAAGGAGTGAACCATGAGGATATCTGGGGAAAGAGCTTGGAGATGCAGAGACCAGGATTATAGCTCTGCAGCAGAAGAATGTCCTCATTTCAAGGAAAGCAAGGGGTCCCGTATGACTAAAATGTCATAAGCTAGAGCAAAAGCAGAAAGCGATAGGGGTCTCACTGAGATATAGGGGTAGGAGCATGAATTGTGTGGGGCCTTCTAGCCTTTAATTTTTACTGGAAGATGTGGGAGCCCATTGAAGGGATTGGGAAGGAAAAATGGCCCATCATTTGACTAATTTTTTCTTTTGTCCCTCAGAGACCCTAGCAAAGTACTGAGCATATAAAGGCTACTCAATATCATGTTTGATTAATTATAAAGGGAGTAGCTCCTTCCTTCGCTGATTTCTACAATTTTTTACCATAATCACAATTAGATGTATATGTCTTCCTGCCCAAAATATATGCTCACTGCAGAGCAATGGGTACTCAGAAAATTTGGCTTATATGAAGTTAAGTTTTTAAGCCAAAACCTGTTTCTTCACTAATCAGACCTGAGTCTCTCTGACACAAAACATAGCACAGGTAGTACAAACACTTACGTGCAGTGGGGAATGCATTCTCTTCCCTGCCCAAATAAATTCTAGAATATCCTGCAGCCCTCTACCACAGGACAAAGAACATTTGGACTTTAATGCATTAAACACATTTTTACTGGCTTTTATTCTTCATAAATTTTGTTTACATAGTAGAAATATATTTCAAGCTGTATAGCATTTAGAAATGTGTACTGAGATGGACTCTCAAAAATTTTCCTTCTATGAACAAGTAAGTTCACATACAAAAACAATACATGCTATAAATTCTGAGATCAGCAACTTGACTATATGTTGTGCAGTTTTGACAGACAGGACTTATAATTTAGTTCAGTCATGCCTTTCCTGAGTAAATATAGATCTGTTACTCACATAATTACCCAATCTTCCTTTCCCCCACCTTGGCCATGGATTTGATGTTTTTATCATTAGCATTTAGAGAGAGTGATATGTATATAACAATAAAGAGTGGGATATGGAAAGGGAAAACTGGAGAAATCATTTCATCTGTTGCAGGAATGTGTCCTTGTGAACTCTGAAGCTCATTCTGTTTGGTTTCAACAAGGAGTCATCTCCACATCTTATATTATTCTGGAATATGAAGTCACAAAAGGAAATTCCCAGTGATGTGGTAAGGGACACAATTAGTCAAAGGCTCACACACATCCTTTGTCATACACTTCACTCCAGAAACATCTGAAAATTCATCCCCCACACCTCTAACTTTGCCTGGAAAACACCACTTGTTATCAGGATTCAACTCAAACATGACCTACTCAAAGAATTTCTTCCTCTCTCCTCCCCCATCCCTCCCATAATCGACAATGCATTCATCGTAGTCCTTGTACATTTTTATTGCTGATACTATGTACTTCTAAATCTGTTTCTCCTGTTAGACAGGAAGCAATTTAAGGGCAGTGACCACAGTTTAATCATCTCTTTATCCTAAACACTTAGCACAATGCCTGAAACATGTAGGGTTTAAGAAATATTGTTGATGGTCCAATCTTGTCACACTCACTAGATCCAACATGCTGCTAATGGAGAAGGAAGCTTAGTCCAGCTCTATGTTTTGAGAAAGGTCATTCTTCTTTCTTAGTGGCAGCTCCATTACATAACAGAGCCACCACTAATGGCAGCAGAGTTTGGTGTATAAAAAAAGAAATGGGATCACTAGCCTTTAAATAATTCTTTGTTTCATCATTGTATTACAAGGTATTCACTTACTAAAGATATTCTCATCCTCTCTTCTGCACTACTATCATCTAAAACCCCATTACAAGTAAGGAAAGGGGTCCTTGAACTGTATCCAAAGATTTGCCAACTTTCTGAGGCTCTAAAAGCTGAACTGAAACTTTGTCTTTGGTGCAGACTCTTGCTTTGTGTAAGAAAGAGCCCACTTTGCTGGGAATTTTTTAGTCATGCATGTGTAAGGAATTTAGCCACTGTTCTCAGGGAAGTCCTGAGTGGTGAAACATGCAAATGCCCACACTTCTGAATGAGATTTTCACATACTGTATTCTTTTTTTTTTTTTAAGTAATTGTTGCCTTCTTGGAGGATAGCATGACACTGTTGGGACCATTATAATATCCAATAATGTTTTTTGCTTCCTCTTATGGTCCCAGATGTAGGAAGTGGAGGCTCTATGTTCTAGGAAGAGAGGACCTAAGAAAGGAACTATATAGCCCAGGGTTGAGCACCACACTGTGGCAGCTGTCAGGGGCAAGAAGAAGGAGAGACCCAAGGAGTCCTTTGGAAGATAGTACAGACTCTGACAGTGGTAGTTTAAAGTGGTTTTTCATTCTTTATTACAAATCCCCTCTCACATCTTCCATGCCTCCATTTAGTTTCTCAAACACAATAGCTTTGTGTTTAGGGACTGGAAGGGTAGTGGCGGAAGCCTGGAACAGTAATGAGATGGTGGGTGGGGCATGGCCTTTGAGCTGTGGTCCCTGGTAAGAAGTGACAAACAGGAGTCCAAGAAGCTTATGCAGCATTTAGACACTCACTAGGGATGCTCAGAAATGTTGGGGAACAGCCCTGGACTTCCTACAGTCAGGCAGAATGGGAACTCAGTTGAGTCTTATTTAACTATCAAAATAAAGGGGGGAGCCTTAGAAACTGAAGAAACCAGAAGCAGTTGGGTGACAACAGATGGCTTTTTGAAAAGAAGTTTAAGGCAAGACTAAAAACAGGTGTACACTATAATATATCTGCTGAGGAGCAAGGGTTTCCAGGGAGCGTCCTATGATCACTTTCATATCTTTAGTCCCTTAGACCTAAAAGGCCTCCAAGGCTCACAGACGCCTTAGGGAAACTGAGAGTCTAGTCAGAAGAGAAGGCAAACAAGGAAGAAGGAGAACACAGGGACTCAGGAGGAGGAACACAGGGGGAGAGTAATCAAACAAACTAGAGAGTTATCCTCGGTGGTGAGAGATGTCTTCAGGGCTGTCGCAGCAGCGTGGGTGGGTTAAGAACCTGGGTGAGAGTCACTACAGTGAACAGGTAGCTGGGTGCTGGCACTGGCCAATCAGCGTGCAGGGCCAACCAATCAGCGTGGACCGGGTCTGAGCAGCCAATAAGACAGCAGGAACCCGCTAGCTGAATGTCAGCGGGGCATCCTGCAGACACCAGGGGTCACCAGTCATCCCTACATATTGGCCTAGATGCAATGGCTCTAATCAGGGAGACTTCCTAATGGTGAAAAGCACTCAGACTGTGGTGAGGAATTTTTCTGAAGGTGAATTTGTGCATCGTTGGTAAGGAATTCAACCACTTTGGCCAGTCCCCTTCCCCCATGTGCCCTTTTTATTAATACCTCCCCTCTTCTTTGCTGGGCTCATTTATGAGCTATTTTTCCTCTCCTCCTACTTTTCCAGTGCTTTCTGCAGCATGCACTCAGCTCTTTGGAATTCTGTGGGTGGCAGGGGTTTTCGCCTCCATTTCATATGCTCAGTGATGTGAAAAGACAAGCATGAACTCTGACATTTACTTTTTGCTAACATTTTGATGAAAGGACAAGTGATAGTCACAAATCTTAAAACAGGTGGCAGGGGAGATGTGTAAGGCATCTTATTTGTTAACTCCAGCAGCAGCTCCTTTCTTAGATCATTCCAAAATGCTGGCATGTGCCCAACAGCCCAGTTTGGAGAGAATCCTATTTTATTCAAACGCCAGACAGAATAGGCGAGGAATGATGAACGGTTCATTGGATAAATACTCACTCTCTCCCTCATCTAAGCCCTGGGTCTGTCCCGCTTGCACCCTAGTCATCTTTGCTATTTCTCTCTTTCATTAAATTCCTTTGAAGTTGTGGATTATTTTTTCTGTCTTTGAAAATTCCTTCTGGCTAGTGGATTTCAGAAGTGCAAGTGCATTACACTTTTCCCTCCTCTTTTGAATTAATACTGTACTCCGCATTTTTTTCTTTCCATTTTGGGGGACCGACTACTGTGTTGTTTTATATTGCATTTTCATTTCAGAACTGTTTGAAAATGGAACTCATGCCATGCATGTGAATATTTTGCCTCCTCTTAGCTGATTTAATCAGCATGGATACCATTATTCATGCAATTACATGAATAATTTATTTCACTGTTGTAAAAGTTTAATAAAAGTTTTCTTGTTTTTATCAAATTCCATGTTACTCTTTGTTCATTTTATAGCAGCAACATAATCAGAATATAAAGCAGCTCATATCAAAAAGCAATGAATGGCATGGACTTCATAAATAAAAATAACTTGTGTTATTTTTTATTGCCATTTTATCCATAATTAAATAAGATTTTATACATGGAGAAAATATGGTAGATCTATATATCTAAGCATGACCAGCACTAACCAATCCATGCTGCTTGTGGATTACAAAAACACTGAGATGCATAGCCTTGGTTATACTATCCAACAGATATACTGTTCTTGTCCATGCACATGTGTGTGTGTGTGCATGACCTTTCCACCCACTATGTAATGCTATATTAGTGACTAAGTCCTAATCCAGGATGATTGTCATTTCTTGTATAAATAGAGACACTAAGAACAAATATCATTTGTTCACAGTACACTTTTCTGTTAAAGCTCCAAATTAGCCACTTTCAACCAGAGACATTATTCTACAAATTAAACGTGTCTTAATAACATTTACATGTTTTTGTGAATGTGAAAGTGGTAAACCTTATAAACAAGAGTCATCAACATTTATGTCTACAATAGTAAAGTCACATTCTGAGCATACAATGTATGCTGAAGTTACAAGCATGCTCTTTTCATATAGTCATGTGCTAAATTCTTGAAAGTTAAAAATTCGATCAAGATGGATATAAAAAATCAAGAAGACATTTATCTGTTAAAGGATGAAGGCATATATGACATAACTACAGAGGGAAAAGTGTTGGTGACAGTCCATAAAAATACTCATTGGCTGACACAGACCCACAATCTCTTATCTTAAACTCTTGGAACCAGACATGTTTTAGAAATCAGATTTTGTTTTAGAAATTGGAATTATGCCATTATTACATAATGCTACTCAGGGGCCTAAAATTAGAATAGCAACCTACAATAAACTGCTTAGTATTTCCTCAAAAAATTATAAATGTTCTATGTGGGATATGGGTTAATTGATGACTACAAATACTTTTGTGTCATTTCAGATTAGGTTTTATTGTTAAATGAATTCCGATCAGCTCAAGTTTTGCAGGAAAATTAGCTACTTTTTGCCTTTTCAGATTATGGTTTTGTACCTTGATATCAATAAACATTATGAGCTCCTGCCATGGTGTCTGGGCGCTGTGCTAAATGCTGTGCCTAAAACCAAATATGCTCCTGAGAAGAATGCAGTCTAGTTGACGAGACTCTTTTTTTTTCTTTGAGACAGTCTCACTTTGTTGCCCAGGCTAGAGTGAGTGCCATGGCGTCAGCCTAGCTCACAGCAACCTCAAACTCCTAGGCTCAAGCAATCCTCCTGCCTCGGCCTCCTGAGTAGCTAGGACTACAGGCATGCGCCACCATGCCCTGCTAATTTTTATATATATATATATATATATATATTAGTTGGCCAATTAATTTATTTCTATTTATAGTAAGAGACGGGGTGTCGCTCTTGCTCAGGCTGGTTTCGAACTCCTGACCTTGAGCAATCCACCCGCCTCGGCCTCCCAGAGTGCTAGGAATACAGTCGTGAGCCACTGCGCACAGCCGTTGATGAGATAAGCAAAACAATATTTGCATGTTTGCACTGGGTGCTAAAGAGAGAAAAAGAGCATCTAGATAAGGTTGGGGACTTAGGGAAAGTTCCTAGAGAAGTTGTTATCTCTATTCATATACAAAATAGTTTTCATAAATGAACATGTATAAATATTTTAAACATTTCCAGAAGAATTATACTTCCATACTTATTTTAGAAACCAAGCCATAAATACAGCACACAGTTACAAACCTCCAAAATCCCCTATGGGTAAAAGTAAAATTTTATTTGATTATACCATAATAAGAAACAATTTAAAGATTTCAGTGGTTTATAACAAAGGAGGTTTATTTCTTACTTATGTTACACACAGATTGCTCCATGTCTCTTCTTTTCTGTGGGATGTTCACTGAAGGATCATCCCTTATCTAGGCTTTTGCTACTCTTACAGTAGGGAGAAAAGAATAATTGCAGAATCATGCAATAGTTCTCAATTTATCTGTCCTGAACTGACACATGTCATTGCTATTCACTTTGTATTAGCCAAAGCAAGTAACATGGTAACACCTGATATCAGGGAAGCATAATCTTCACATATGGATAGTGCATGGTAGTGCTCAAGGAAAAGGGAGCAGATATTGACAGTAATACAGCCTTCCTCACCCAGCATCTTTTCTATGTCCCACGTCCTTCATTGACCAGATGCCCTGTCTCTGAGTCAGTAGTGTAGTCTCTCTATATTGAACAAGTAGTAAGTCAACACTCTTAATTAGTGAGAAGGCTATTCCTACCAAATGAGAGAAAGCTGCTCCTATCAAATGAGAAATGTGCTTCATGTAGAGAAAATGGGAGTTTGGCATGATAGAGGTTGATGAATACACTAGAATATGAGAATTAGAGCTTAAGAAGACATATTGATAAGCAAAAAATAATTGGGTCCTTGACAATGGTTGGAAAAGTCTATTACCATTGGGTAATAGGTTAACAACAACAACAACAAATGAAGAAAGAGATCATTCAACCAATTCTGGAATATATTTTAAACTATTTCTATAATTTAACTGAAAAAAGTACCTCTGCAGATAGCTCTTTCAAATATTTTCTTTAAGAAATGATAGGCACTGTTGCATTGGATGAATGTGTTATGATCACTTAGAAAAGCTTGGAGATTTATATATATATTTGATAACCTGGAAACATTTGTTTCTAATCATGTGTCTACTGTATAAGAGGCATAAAATTAAATGCAAGAATATGATATAGGATTAAGTACCTACTCACAAAATCAACTCATAATAATTTAAAGTAATGGCACTTTGTCTATGGGGTATTCAGTGATCCTTGGAAGAAAGAATAGTAGCAATTTTACATAAGAAAATAAAACTAGTAAATATATTGTGCTCTCTTTCTCTCTCTTAACACAATGCCTGTTTTGGTCTTCCTATAATCACAGAATTAAGGAAGTTTAGAAGTTCTAGGAAAGAGGACAAAAAAAAACCTACTAATTATATAAATACATGTGTGTATATTATATATAATACATATTAATATCTATAAGAAATTAAAGTGATATTAAGTAATTCAAGGGATAACTAAGAGATTAAGATACAAATTAAAAGCATATATAGGGCTATATAAAATTTTATTTTCATATGTTTATGAAGAAGGGCATCTACCCATTATAGTATTTTTTAAATTTTGCTTCAGAACAGAATCAAAAGAAATGGATTTTAGTTGAATCAAAATATTTAAAATCTCAAAGAAGTAGTGGTCATATTCATATTTATTTGGTTACAGTAATTTCCTAAAATAATTATTTGAATGTCATCTGACACTAAATACTTTTATAATTCAACTTATATGATTATGTTTAAGTTATACAACTCTGTTTATTAATATATGATAAATAATATCAATTCTTGTCCTTATTTGCAAACATCAAAAATAACTCTAAATAATTAAAGCAGAAAAAGAATTTATTATAAGGATGTGATATCTGCTTCCCACCCTAACAAAGAGAACAGGCTAAAGAAATTGTAAAATTATGGTTTTGTGGGGTTTTGTTATTAATACCATTAGAGTGCTGAAGGTAAAACAAAAGTCTAAATTAATTAAATTTTAGAAAGAGAAGAATCCGTCTTATGAGAGAAGAAACTTAAAATCCATGGGCATATAAGGAAGAGGAGCAAATACACCATAGACAGAGATAAGGAGAAACTGGCCAAAATTTTAATAAATCTTCAATATCCACATTTGGCTAGTATGATAGATAAGAATTCCAAGGAAGTCCTGTGAGAGTGTGCTTCCACACCCAATCACCAATCATCCCACAGGGTCCTTCACAGAACACACGTAGTAGCCTGCTAAAGAATGGGAGCAGAGAAGAAGATCAGAGAGAGATTCCCATACCACAGTCCTTAATGAGTGTATAATAGTGGTGCTCTAAAGCCTAAAGAACAGGAACTAAGGTAGAGAGAGATTTCCTCTCAGGTGAATCAAGTACACAGAAACCAAAAGCTGGAGGCACAACAGTAGAGCCAAGAAATATCATCTCCAAGTCAACCAAGGCCTTTACCTGAGTGCAAGACAGAGACAGTAGTATTCCACAAGCCAAGGGCATAGCAGCAAAGTATAAATACATCTTGTGAGCCTTAGAAACTCAGGAGCAAGGGTGAAGAGTCAGAAACCATCACAGAAACCCCAAAATCTGGGTGACATAGAAAGATAATCACTGGCATGTAAAACATAAAGACATCTCCAGATTGTGTGGTGCTTAGATAAACTAGTTCCAATCCCTCTTATAAAACATTTGAAACCTATGGTGAACTAAACGATCTAACAAAAACTATAACAAACCTCAGACTCAGCTCAACCACAGATTAAATTGCTTTAGCTTCATCATTTGCAAATAGTCATAGGAGTGGTCATTCTTTTTTCTTGAGTAAGTGAGATTCTCAATATTTTTACATAAAATTTTTGGCAAAAAAAATTAAAAATTGTGTGGTATAAAAATGAGCAGAATAATATGACCCATAATCAATACAGTAAATAGTCAATAGAAGTGGACCCAAATGTGACCAAAATGTTAGAATTAGTAAATAAAAAACTTAATATAAATATGTTAAATATTTTTTAAAAAACTAATGTAAAATACGGTTAACATGTGGGAACAGATATCAAATTTTATTTCAGTAGAGCACTGAAAATTTATAAAAACAAAGGGAAATTTTAGGATTTAAAAGTACATAGCATTAATAAATAATTCATTTGATGTGTTTTATAGCAGCCTAGAAAAAGCAAAATAAAAGATCAGTGATCACAGAGACAAATTAGTTGAAATTATCTAAACTAAAATGAAAAGAGAAAAAAATTTTAAGACCTGAGATAAGCATGCAAAACCTGCAGGACTATAGCAAATGGTTGAATGTACATGTATTGGAGTCCTAGAAATAGAACAGAAAGAAAATGGAGCCAAACAAACGCTGGAAGAGACATTGGCCAAGAAGTGTCCAAAATTGATGAAAGATATCAAACCCACAGATCAAAAACAAAAAACATAATTAACTTCAGAAACAACAGATAAATACAAAATCAAGCTTCTGAGAATCTTAAAAGCAGCCAGTCACACACATGCATGCGTGAACGTGCACACACATAAACACTATATTCAGGAAAAATAAAACAATGATAACTTTGACAGACTTCTCATCAGAAATAATAGAAGTCAACTGACAATGGCATGACATCTTTAAAATGCTGAAGGAAAGAAGAAAACTGTCCATTTAAAATTCTGTACCCTATGAAAGCATTCTTCCAAAATTAAAGTGAAATAAAGATGCTTCAAGACACATAAAACTTGAGGGAATTTAGCTCTAGTCAAAGTTCACTCAAAGAAATATTGAAAGCAGTTCATTGGATGGATCAGACAATATCTAAAAATACATTTCATAGCTCATGTCACATGGTCACCTGGTATTCCATATTGAAATGCTCAGTTTCTGCAAACCAAAGAGCCATTTTTCAAAAGAAGAATAGTATAATGATGAAAGGTCATGACTCTTCTCAAGTCCCTCTGTTGTAATTTTTGTACTACCTTACCCAAGCTCCATATCTCATTCTGATCTGCCATAAACAATTCAGGTATCATTAAATCCATTGTGGAGCTGCTTGCTACGTAGCCTGAACTAGATGAAGATGCTTTTCTTTGCTCTGGAACATATTTCTTATAAAGACATCCCAAAATATATAATTTAAAAAAACTATAGTTGAAGCAAATATAATATGTCTGGTGAATTATGGCACACTCTAAAGTAGTAATTCATTTACTAAATATCCTGTTGTGATAATTCATTGCTGAGTGCCAAACCACCCCAAAATTTAGTGGTTTAAAAAACTTAACAGTCATTTATTTTACTCACAAATCTGCAACTTATACAGGCATGACAGGTACAGTTTATCTGTTTTCCACTCAGTGTCAGCCGAAGTAACAGCTAAATAATGCACTCCCAAGATGGTTCAATCACATAACTGGCAAGTTGGTGATAGCTGTTGACTGGAGACTTAGGTGAGGTATTAATAGTTAATTGGGGGCCTCCTGCCTCTTAATGGGCCTTTCTATTGGACTATGTGGGCTTCCTCACAGCATTGCAGCTCAGTTCTAAAAGCAAAAATTTCTATAATACAGCACATGGAATCTGCCAATCTTTAAGGTATGGTCTGAAAAAATATTACAGCATCACTCCCACTGTGTCAACTGCATAAAACAGTCAACAAGCCCATCTCTCTCAGAGTCAATGGAAAGGAGAAAGACTCCACCTTTTAATGGGAGAAGTGTCAAAGAAATCTGTGTCCATTTTAAATCCAAAAGTTGTCATCCAATGCCAGAATCATGTCTCTCCTAAAATTGATAAGCATGCTTCAACCTCATGATTATAATCATAGGAGGATATGAAGACACCCTAGCCATAAACCATCTTGCCTGGTTGGGTAAGCTTTGGGTATGGTTGTTCAAGCTGTTACAAATACAACACATCTTTCCTTTTTCCAAGCTTAAGCTCCTTTACTTACCCCAGCTGGAGGTTCCATATCCTTCTCTAGATTAATAGATTAGTTCTCTGCATCACTTATTGCTCTACCACGCTTGGTATTTATCATACACTATTTCATATGATGTATTTGAGTACATCTTGTCTCCAAAATTTAGGATCCAGGAGAACAGAGGCAATGAGCCAGTGACCATATTTCTTTTCTTTTCTCTTTTCTTTTCTCCCTTCCCTTCCCTTCCCTTCCCTTCCCTTCCCTTCCCTTCCCTTCCCTTCCCTTCCCTTCCCTTCCCTTCCCTTCCCTTCCCTTCTCTTCTCTTCTCTTCTCTTTTTCTTTTCTTTCCTTTTTCTATTTCTATTTCTTACAGGGCCCAGCACAGTAGTTTATACATGGCAATTGCTCAAAAAAATTCTGTTAGTAATTTCAAGAAAGTGTAGTGAGAATTGTTTGCAGAATGTTGAAACTCCTACATTTTATTAATTCTAAAATAATCTTTCTCAAACTTCACTAGGCAAACCCTGTTCTTTCTTGGTTTTCTATAATTTAGTAAACTAAACAGCATATTTATTCCAATGATAACTTTCAAAATCTGGTAGACTTCATTGGAATCCCATTTCAGTTTCTGAGACTAAGTTTAAGTAATTAGATAAACAGTCATTGAATAGATACTGATCATCAAGAAACCGCCCAATGAACAAAATGTGTCTTTGTTTTGCTTTAATAGAAAATAAAATTAGAATTCCATTACATCTATCTATCTATCTATCTATCTATAGCTTGTTTTCTGTTTTAAAAACTTATGAGTTGATTATGTGGAAATAATTTTTATAACTATAAAGCATATTTTTTTGGCTTTCTTCTGACATACAAAAATGAGAACTATAGAAAATGATTTGTCTTTAAGCTGAAAACACCTTTTATAAAAAATCTGCTAGGAGAACTAGGAAAACAGAAAACCTATGGCAATGTACTATCCAGCGTTGTGTTAGTTAGGGTAACACTAGTTACATTAATAGTACACCACCAGATGTATAACACAAGTGATATAACACAAGTTTATTTCTTACTCTTCATAGTCCAATGTGGATGTTTCTAGCGAGGCAGTGATTGAGGGACTCAGCCTCCTTCCACCTGTTTCTTCAACAGATAACTCTCGGTGTTTATCCAGAAATCAAGACTAGAACAAAGATTGTGTAAGGCAGGGGTCCTCAAGCTTTTTAAACAGGGGATCAGTTCACTGTCCCTCAGACCGTTGGAGGGCTGGACTATAGTTTAAAAAAAACTATGAGCAAATTCTTATGCACACTGCACATATCTTATTTCGAAGTAAAAAAACAAACGGGCAAAAACACCTGCATGTGGCCCGCAGGCCGTAGTTTGAGGACGCCTGTAAGGAAATCAGATTCATCCTCAAAAAAGTAAGTTGTCACTTCCTTTAAACTTTTAGCTGTTAAGCAATAAGCTAAGAGCTGAACATTAACCACTGGAGCTTTAAAATGAAAGACTGGATGAAATGAAAAGCTATTAGTGAATATTGCTGGTAGCGTAGAATTAGCTTACTCTTTGTCCATATCATTTTCTTTGCCTTGACAAAACTTCTGACTCTACTAAGTAACTGATTTTATTTTTCTTTTGTCATTTTCAAATGCAGAACTAAGATTCTCTGTTGAAATCAATTTTTATATTGGTTTCTATAAAAATAGTTCTTTTCTGCTTAAAGATTTGATTTACTTTAATAACTATTTAAAACCTATAGTTTTCAAATTGTGATATACACCATCTGAAAAGTAACTTTTAATTCACTTTCTTATCAGTCACTGGAATAACTTCATTTAGATTCAATGTTTATGATTTTAATAAGTAAATAGATACTATTACATTATCAAGTAAAATGTACAATGGAGATTTTCAATCAAGGTAGTGCCATAAGTTCATCCAATGATGTGCCCCTCTGCTCCAAACATGTGCCAATAATGATAAAGATTTTTTTTGAGAAAGCCAAAAAATACAACCTAGGTTTAAAAATATAATTCTATGGTTCAGAAACAGTAGAAGTAAAATGAGATGAGCAATAATAATCATATGCTTCTTAAAAACACAGTTTCAAAGTGACACATGCACAGTGCATTAGTTTAGGTTCTCCAAGAAGCAGACACCAAGACAGGATTAGATGTGTAAGAAATCTATTGGAGGAAATGCTTGTGAAGAAAAAAGGCAATGGTAGTGTGAGGAAGGGACCCTTCAGACCATCATGCAAATCTGACCCCTGAGAAAGGCAGGTGGGAAGGAAGGATCCATTAGGAATAATCTTAAGAGGCAGTGCAGTTCCAGGGCATTTTTGACACCCTAATTGAGAGTCCTCCAAAGTCACCTGACTGTGAAGCTCCACATGTCAGAGAAAGGAGCCTGCAATAGTTCTCCTAATGTGTTCAGTCATTGCCTGGGAGTAGCCTGTGGGAAGTGTGGCCTCAGCATGAGCACAGTGGTGGATCCAGAACAGCAGCTGTTCTGGTGCCTGGTTGATTTCGCTCCCTGAGCAGGTGATCTAGCCCATGCATTTTCAGGGCCACCACAAAAAGAAAGTTATAAATAAAGGGATGGGAAATTCATATCAAGCAAAACCTAAACAAAAGAAAATGTAAGAATGTTCATATCAAACAAAATAGTTAAAGGCTAAAAACATTTAAAAGAATAAAGAAGGAAACTAAATAATAAAGGAACCTCTGTTCCTTTATTATTGTTCCTTTATTGCACTGTCAATTTAGCTAAACTGAAATTAGACTTTCCAGAATTCCCTTCCCTGTGTGTTTCCAGCTTAGGGTTGGCCTCAGTAGAAATTTGCATGAAATTGGGAAGGCAGAAGTTAAGTAATAGTCACTTTTGTGCTCTGCAGCTCAGCTGTTGCAGCACCTGGGGCAGCAGCTGGGCCCAGAGCTCCTCTGACTCTTGCTGGATCTCCTCCCGAAATTTCTGTGACTTCTGCGTCAGCGTGTGCATCCCTGTGACAAAGGGCACCAGCCTCTCCTTCAGGTAACCTACATCATCAGAGGTGGAGGCCTGGAGATAGGAAGACAGACAGAGGCTCCAGTGTGTCCTCTAGGTATTCATCTTGGCCTCAACGCTTCCAGTTTATCCTTGCTTTCCCCGTTTCACGTCCATTTTCCATCCTGACTGTTGGCCCTGCTGCCTTCGGGCCCAGCACCAAAAAAAGATGCAGCACAGACAGTTGAAACAGAGTCCACAATTGCTTACCATCCAAGCCCCATAATAAATCCATTCTTGAACATTACTGCCAACGGTTTGGATTCTCTGATCACACCCTAACTGACAGAGGAGAATTATCAAAGACAACATTTTTCAACATGATTATGAAGAATAATGAATAACAAGGAGAAACCCACCAAATCACAATCACGGTATAAGAGTTTAACATACTTTCATTAGAAACGGAGGGATCAAGTAGGCAGGAAATTAATAAATATAGAAAAGATACTACAATATCAACAATATATTGAACCCAGAAAATAGAAAAAAAATAAATTTTCAGTATATATAGAACAATATTGTTTACAAAGTAGGTGTCGGTAAACTGTAAAGAAAATATATTATATAGACCATGTTCTCTGATAACAATTATAAATTATCAATAAAATATAGTAAAATACGTATGTGTGAATAGAAACTAAAAATATCTTAAATAATCTCTGAATCAAAGAGGAAACAGTAAGAGAAATTAAGAAATTTTTAGAATGAATTTTTTTGCATATCATATAAAAATGTGTGTGCAAAGCTAAAGTATATCTAGAGGTAAATCTATAGACTTAAGTGTATTTATTGAAACAAAACAATATCAAAAAATTTTTTAAATATTCAGTGTATTCAATTCAAAAAACTAAAAAAAAACAGTAAACCCACAGAAAGTATAAAAAGGGGAAATAATTAAAATAAGAGCAAAAAATAATAAAATGTGACACTAAGAAACAACCGAATGGATCAAGAAAATGAATTAGAACCTCCAGAAATACTATTTATGAAACAAAGAAAGAGGTGATATGATAAACTATAGTAGAAATTAAAAGGGGACTAACTACAGATTTTAAAAAGATTTTAAAATTCATGTGATATACTATGAAGTTTTTGGCAAGTTTTACAACTTTGATGAAATGGATAATATTTAGAAAAATATAAATGACTAAGGAAAAGTCAAAATGAAATGGAGAACTAAAATAAGGTAATGAACCTTAAAGAAATCATATTATTAATAGTTCCATTATGGTTAGATTCCCATAAAAGACCTGAGGCCTAGATTGCCTTAGCAATAGGCCTGAGTCCAAGGAAAAATTATTGCTTTATATAAACTGTTGCAGAAAACCACAAGAATGATAACAACAAATCAACCATCAGTATCAAACAAGGAATATACAAGAAAGCATTGACTAATCTCCCTTACAAACATAGATGCAAAACCACTAAATAAAGTACAAGCAAATGTAATTAAGCTATCTATTAAAAATAAATATAGGATATATGAACAAGAAATGTTTACCCTAGGTGTCAACATGGTTCATCATCATTAAACCTATTAGTTATACACCAGAGTAACAAGGAGAGAAATAATATAATCATCTAAGTGGATACTGAATACATATACAAATTTTTAAATTATATTTATAATAAAAAATTTTAGTAAACTCAGAAGAGAAGGCTATTTCCTTAGCCTGATAAGAAATAGCTATAAAAGCAAGCATTGTCCTTAATTGTAAATCTTTAGGGGCATGCTTTTATTTTTATTTACTTATTTTTAAGACAGAATCTCGCTCTGTTGCCCAGGCTAGAGTGCCATGGCATCAATCTAGCTCACAGCAACCTCAAACTCCTGGGATCCAGCAATCCCTCATGAGTAGCTGGAACTACAGGCACGTGCCAGCATGCCCAGCTATTTTTTTCTATTTTTAGTTGCCTGGTTAATTTTTTTTTTTTAATAGAGGCAGGTTCTCGCTCTTTCTCAGGCTGGTCTTGAACTCCTGACCTCAAGGGATCCTCCCACGTACTCATGTTCAAAGACATCATGAACAAAATGAAAAGCAAGGTACAGACTGGAATACAAAATTTGCAAAGGCTCTTGAGTTGTGCTGTTTAGTTTATATGCAATCATATTTGATCCTTTTTTTCTTAACTTAAATCAACAGCTGTATTTGACAAGTGGACATTGCATCTCTACGTGACTAATTTCTTAATTTTCTCCAGGTTTTAAGCCCCCTAACAAATTTTTTTAAGTGACAGAGTCTGTCACCCAGGCTAGAGTGCAGTGACGGTGCAATCATAGCTCACTGTAACCTTGAACTGCTGGCCTCAAGTGATCCTCCTGCCTCAGCCTCCTAAAGTGCTGGGATTACAGGCGGGAACCACCATGCTTGGCTTTAAACCTTAATTTCGTATATACTTTTCAAAAATCTTAATGTCCTACTGAATTTATGTGGAAGATAAGTTTTCATTCTTCCTCTGTTGAAACATTTTTATAGTGTTACCTCAAATAACTTCTGTTGCCTCTGAAGTATTCAGTAAACGTAATTCAAATGAAGTATGATGCTCCAGACTTAGCCCTTATGTTAACAACAATGAGCAGTGTATTGGTGACAACCTGCGAGCTCTGTTTCAAGCCAAAACGAAGTACAAACAAAGAGAATCCAGGCAGGAGTTCAGTGTGAGCTCTGGTCCTGAGTGGTGTTCTTAAGCCCAGGCTCATTTCATCAGGACTGCACCTTTCGGTTACATTTTCTCTCCTATCCCTATGCCTTAATTATTTGGCAAAGACGGTTTTCCAGGCCAGTAGTAAAGATTTCTTTAAATTAACCGGGGAATGACAATGTTGGGAACACGGGGAGTCTAAATTAATAGCACTATTACATTCCCATTTCTAGTACCATATGGCTAAAATAAGCTGAAGGGGAAAGAAGCATATGGTTTATTTCTTTCCCTAGAAATTTCAATTTAGTAGTGACATACTTGGAAACAGTTTGAAAAGGAGAGATAGTGTTTGAAGAGCCCGAGAGAAGTTGTTCTATTAAATTCCATTGACAATGAAAGTGGAAAAGGGATCTCATCAAGTGCCTTCCCCCCACTGTCATCACAGGAATAAACACGGTGTCAGAGAAACTGGGTCACGGAGACAAGGGAATCCTTCAGAGTGGAGTGATTCCCAGCACCCTGTGACATTTACACGGGATAAGGTAAGTGAAAGGAATCATCAACAAAATTTCTAAACTTCCACTGTGCTTCAATTACAATCGGAATCACAATGGAGTGACTACTTTCAGTTAAGTGATTACAAGAATAAACCATGTTCTATGCAATTCAGAACATGCTGTCTCTAGGTTATTTTTTTTTTCTTTTTGCTTGCCTACGTAATTATCACACCTGTATGTTTTTGGTGCCAATACAAAGTTTTGGATTAGGATAGAGGTAAGGAAATTTGCTATTTGTGTGTATGTATTTGTGTTCATTCATCTGACATTCTTCTGACTGTCTCTAGAGACAGGTTTGTACATAGAAACTAAACAGGTTTTGGAATCAGGTGGACCTAGGTTGAATCCTACTTCCTCCACTTATAGATTGTGTCCTGAACAAATTACTTGGTGAATCTAACTGTGAGAATCTCACAGTTTTCTCATCTGTGTAATATAAATTACAATACCTACCAGAGAGTAGTTATAAGAATTAAGGATTGCTTAAATGCAAAGTATGTGGCACATAATAAATAATCATCTCTACTGGGAAGAGAAAGCTAATTATGAGCTGCCAGTTTGTCAGTATTCTTATAGGTCTTTTAAGTCTTTGTGGAAATGCTAGTATCTGAAAGAACCGAAATGTGTCTACAAATAGATATCTAAACTCTTGAAAGAAAATTCCTTAAGATATGCTTAACTGTTTTGTTCACATTACACTTAAAGTCTGTGATCATCATAATTAAAATTTATTGAAGCTATAAAATTGGTTTAAATGTTGTCTATATGGATTTTTACCCAAACATATTTACATATATCAACAAAAACATAAAATTGTACTACACAAAAATCTTCTGAGTCTCGTGAAATATATTGAGTATATTCTTGATTGGAAATCTAGAATTCAGGGACTAAATGGATATTGAACTTAACTTTGACGATTTAATCCCAGATCCACACACAATAGATTAGAAGATAAGATCTTTATCAACAGATCAAAGCCTTTGCTTGAGAGAAATCCATTTCTTTTATTTATTCAATTATTTATTCACTCAATCAAGAA
>VSMD01050249.1:0-36595 GCA_008750895.1 Mirza zaza
TCCTCCATACTGGCTGTGTGGTCGGGAGGGGCAGCAGGCACCAGTCGCTGGTGCGGATGTGTGTGCTATGTTGGTTCATGCTGCTCTGACAGCCCAGCCTGCAGCTAGGCCCTGTGGTCGCTGTGGCTTCTCACTCTCACTGATCCTGGTCCTCTTCCTGGGGTTGCTGTGTGATTCACATTTCTTTTCTCAAGAACTAGAGGTGTTTCTACCAAAAAATTCCCTTAATTCCAGCTCACTGGCAAGATTGATATTTTTGGTTTGCCGCTAGTGGCTAGGGGACCAAGGGTCAGACTCCACATGAAAATCCTTTGTGGTCCAGAAAAAGTCTAATTCTTCTGTTCCTGTAGTCCACTGTGGGAAGCTGCCCCCAGTGGGTCAGAAAGTCTGATGAGAAAAGATTATGCACATGTGTGAGTCTTTATGATAAACATTGGATGTTGACAATTTAAGTTTATCTTTTGCTTTTGCTCACATCATGAACATTCAAACTTTCTCTTTTTTAGAAAGTACAATGGCCCCCAAAAGTAAGAGAGCATCTACTACTCTTGCCCGTGTTGGTCCCACATCCATCTTGCACCTTTCTTCTCTAGTGTCGGGAAGACAGACTGACCGACCAGAACCCCATCACGGGTTTCTCGTCACTGCCAGCATCATGATCCTTAGGTCGGTGCTGTCAGATGCCCAGATGTTTAGAATCTGGCTTCTGGACTAGCAGCGTCCCCGTCACTCGGGAGCTTGTTAGAAATGCAGAATCAGGTCCCACCTGAGACCCACTGAGTCAGAATCTGCATTTTAGGTAGATCTGAGTGAATCATACACACCTACGCATGGTGAAGGATGAGAAATACTGCCTGCGGGGAGCCTCTGGAAGGAGCGTTCGGGGACCTCTGAAGCCACAAGGCACTCACTAGATGAACCAAAGCCATAGCTGACCACTCTGCTCTCCTGGACACAGACCCTCCCCCTTCCTTTAAGAAGATGCTCTAGCCCACCGTGCCACGTGAGTGCCCCCTTCAGGACGGCTGATGCCAAATGCCAGCTGACTATGGCCCAAGTAGTTTACACCTCTGTTCAGAAGACCTGGAGTGGGTCCTACAGATAACTGATACTCTCTCTCTTGGGTCTGAAGAACTTCAGTTCTCAAGGGTTGGCAGCTCTGCCTTTCAAGTGCAACCCCGATCGATGGATGGGCCCCAGCAGTTCTTCTGTGATCATGGCCCAGAGGAAGCCTGTGGACAGCAAGACCTTGGAAATGCCAACACTCTTCTTTGGTGTGAAAACAAAAAACTACTTTTTTTTCCCCTTGTCAACTGAAAAAAATTTGACTGAAATAGGAATGAATGATTGTGTCAGGAATAATTTACGGAAACCGGTCTCTTCAGGGTTTTTGGCCATCTCCTTTTACATGTAAGGATGTGTGGGCGCAGCAGGAGCAAGGACTGCAGGATTCCTCCCCTGCCTGTCCTCCTGCACTGCCTGTGTCTGATACATCTTCTCGCCTGCTGGAAATTTGGACCGAGAAGTTAAGTGTAGACTTGCCCACCATAGATGGGAGTAGGGATAGAGGTGGGAATGCTAGAGTATTACATGTCTGTATGCTGTCCCTTAGAACTCCAGGCAAATTCTAGTTCTGGTACTTCCTATATGTGTTTCCAAATTGTACATACTCATAAATGTAGACATTAGCATTGTGTACTTTGCATATTGTATTTTTAAAAGGTGTTGTCCCCAGAAGAAAACATTGAAACCTACAGCTAATAGGAACAGCACTGACAGCTAGACGGGAGTGTCCCGGGTAGCCTGGTGGTTAAGCGTGTGGAGTCTGCAGTTGGATGACCTGGGTTCGAATCCTGGCTGTGCCACTGACTGGGCATCGCTGGGCAGGGTCCTCAGCCTCTCTAGGTCTCTGGTGAGGGAGGATGGTGGTGATCCCTACCACACAGGGTTATTACAAGGACCAAAGGAATTGATGTGTGTAAAGCTGCTTAAGACAGGGCCTAGCGGATAGTAAGTTAATGGTATTAACTGTTATTATTAAATGTGAAGCATGACGAAATCGTTTGGTTCAGTGGAATGCTGACGGTGCACAGTGCGGTAGCCCCAAGGCGAGCACAGCAGGAGAGGGAGGGAAAGCCTGGCTGCAGGCAGTCTGTGGAGGCAGCAGTAACTGCATCATCCAACTGACTGTGCCTTAAACACAAGAAGTGAGAAAACGTAGCTCGGTCCATTTGCGTAAGGCTCGACAGTCTGCAGATCCCGGCCACCTTCGCTTTCTCACTTAGTCTCCATAGTTACTGTGTGAGGTGGAGCAGGCGTCATGTTCCCACTTTACAGAGAAGGACACTTGAGACCTCTCAAGGAACCTGCAGCCCCTGCACTGAGGTACCTTAGAAGTCCAGAAGGCCACAGAGGACTGCTGCTCCGTCCCCCTTCTGCAAGAGCAGGGCGTGAGCAGCTCTTGGAAGGGTGGTCAGAATACTTCCGGCCCCAGGGAATGGCCTCCCACGTGGCTGGTGTGCTGCGACCTATACCTGGGTGCTTTGGATTCACATTTAAGGGAGGAGGAGAGAGGGGAGGGGTCAGCCTGCTGGATCCCCTGCCACTGGTCCCTGAGCTGCAGAGAGGAGGATATCTCGTGCTACCGATGGTCTTGGGTCAGTATGAGTCACCTCGGTGTATCATGGAGAAGAACCATTGTGCATGGCACATCTCTTTAGGACAAGGATGGCAGGTACATAGATGCCTGCCGCAGCTACACCCTCTTTATCTGTGGCTGCCACTGCAGGCTGATGGTGACATTTCCCACTGGGCCTCAGCATCCTCCTGAAGCTCCAGGCAGCCACCACCTGCCAGTTCTCCTAAGTGAGAGGGAGCCCATCGGCCATTTCTCCTTTACATGATATCCCTTCAGTGCAACAAATAGTTACGTTCATCGTTGAATTTCTGCGTCGTCTTTTGCTGTTTAGGAGATTCTGGAGTTCCTGGTGGTGGCAACAACATTTATGTTTTACCAGCTTTTTAAATGTTACCACTCATTTGACAGTTTCACCTTGCTTTGTCCTATAGCTCTTCAAATAAAAATCGACCACCAAAATAGTAGTCATCGATGTTCATTGTGACCAACCATCATTTTCTCTCTCTTTGGAGGCAAACTTTATCTTTTATTCCATCCACTAAAATCCGGAAAGGAGTCAGTAGCAAGAAAAAGAGGCCTCTTCATTTCTCCCACACCGGATTGCTGCACCCAGTCTGCATGGACGAGCTGAGACCCGCGCTTCCTGCCCTTCCCGTCCACGTTAGCAGCGTCTCTCGGAGGCAGCTGCACCTGCTTGGCTCCAAGGGGAAAGCGCGTGTCTGCGGTGGGCTGTGCGCACCTTGGCAGGCACATGCAGGGCGTGACCAACAATGCCCAGTAGACGATTTTGTCCTAAGTGCCTTTGTAGGGCTCTGTGCGAGCTGCAGCTAGAGAACTTCAGAGTGAAGGGACTCTGCTTACCCCGTCCCCGTTTCGGCATTGGGAGGGATTGGGAGGAGGGGGTGGCAGGATGCTAGGGAGGCAGTGCAAAAGAAACAGTGACCAGTCTTATTGTCAGTGTCTTAGTGTGATTAGTGTTTGGGTCATTAGGGCCACTCTGAAGTTGCCTACAGGTGATTAAACTGTCTGTAAAGACATTCTTCGGCCACGAGCAGACAGACTGTAGCTCTCGTCCGGGAGCTGGGAGATGAAAGCCTCATTCTCCCAGACAGGTCTGGGAGTGCCAAAGGCTGTGGCTTCCTGCCCGCGTGAGACCAGGCTGTTCGTATCGATCAGGCCTAGCACATGGCGCTCCATCTCTAACCAAAGACCAGCCAGTGCTTTGAAAAAATGTTTATCGTGAATTTCCCTGATAATCGATTATAGAGCATTTGGAAAATATGAAAAGATAAAAAGAAAAAAAATTAACTCATAATCCCACAATCTAAAAAAAAAAAACCTTTTAATATATGGATGTATTTCATTGAAGTCTTTTTTCTATGCATATATATATATAAATTTTAAGAAAATCTGTATTATAATGAAAGTGAAATTTTTTGCTCTTTCTACATATTTTATATCATTAAATTATTTTAAAATGTCATTTAAAGTGCACATATAAGATTCCACTTTACAGATGCACCATAATTTATTTAACCATTTTGCTGTTGAACATTTTAGCTGTCTCCACATTTTTAGAAATGTGTTATAAATAATAGCATCTTGTGTTTTTAGGAGAGAAAATAGAGAATAGATTTTTGACATCTTGATGGGACAGTCAGCACTGTTCATCTCATACTACCGCTAACGTCCCAGTTGTGTGTGCATGCACATAGATACATAGATGTGCACACATAGTTGTGTGTCTGTGTACATGTGGTATCTGCTGCCGCGTTTTGATATGTAAAAATAGAGAATCTTCCCAGCTTCCCAATAAAACCAACTGATATTTCTGTCTGAGTTGAGCAAAATAAGTGTAGGAATAGCTGGCTCCCTTAGGACGTCTGTAGATTCTGTGTAAAGTCCGTAAAGTGCTGTTTAATTGGGATCAGATGCCTTTGGTTGTCTTCCTGCCTGTGGTCCATTTGACACTCACAGCTGCTTCTCTCTCGTTCTCTCCCCATAGTTACTGGGGCTTCCGGATGCAGATGATGATGCATTTGAAGAGTACAGTGCGGACGTGGAAGAGGAGGAGCCAGAGGCGGACCACCCCCAAATGGGGGTCAGTCAGCAGTAGACCTCCGAGGGCGCTCACTGGAGAAGGAGAGTGAGCCCTGTGGTACCTAGGTGGGCTTGCGTGCTCCTGGGCTAGCATTTCGCATTAGCACTCTGAAACAGGACGTCTGGCTCCCAGCTTCCAAATTAAAATGAAATACCTTTTTAACGACCACAAAATATCTGTGATGAGCTTTGCTCAGAAGTGACCTGAATTTCACTCCTGCTTCAGTGGGGTTTCTATGGAGTTGTCTTGGTAGCCTTTGCCATTTTGAATTTAGAGTCCATTATGCGGCTGACTATTCTCTCTCTCGAGTTTATGTTGGAGAATTACCATTCGCTGACTCGAATGTAGAGAACTCTGAATGTATTAAGGGTGTGCTTTGAGTCCTCACAGGTGACCTTACTGAGGGAAAGCATGGCAGAGAAGAAATGCAGTCTGCACTTTTTATGTACTTTTAAGTGTCTGTAAGTGAAAGGTTTTGCTTATAAAGCATGAGTTTTAATATCTAGTCATTAAACTGCACAAGTGCAAATACAAGGGCAGAAAAGGATAATCCCGTAGCATTGGATTAAGAGGGTAAGAGAGGTGGAGAAGGCTTTAGGTGTTTTGCCATTACGGAAGTACCTGGGTGTGTAGCAACTGGTTCACGGTTGGGTGTAAATGTTACTTGCTTGTTCAGTTGTTTCAAAACATGCTAATTCCAAAGCCACTTTTAAAGTCTAATCATGGAAATACAAATGGGGTGAGAGGCATAAATTATCAATTTCTTTAAAATGTTTATAAACCGTCCCATATATGAAATGAAGCATTTATTTACCTTCTCTCTTTATAATGACATGGCAACTTGTTAAATCATGGAAACATCCAGAAGCCAAGTGCCACTTAAACTTTGAAGCCATACATAAATTTAAGAGGTAAATAAACCAGGATAAAAGGTTTTTTAAAAATATGATGGAATCCTTCTTTACTTTCTTAATCTTTTACTTAAAAAAAAAAAGAATCCCATTATGTAATTTATTAAAAAATTGTAATCAAGTACTTCGAGGGACCTTATTCACAGTAAATGTTTAAAGGGACGTGAAAGTAGGAATCTTTTAATCATGGGCTAACATGGTTAAAAGAGGGGACATTTTAATGATCAAGATACTCAGACAACTCACAGAAAAAACTTGTGTAATTGGAAGTACTGCTGTCATCATTTAGCCCAAAATTACTTACTGGGGAAATCCTTTGTAATGCTAACATGGAATTATTTGAAACATTCCTTTTATTGGACCCTTCCACATCTCTGGTTCTAATAACTTATGATGTGGAATGCCTCCTTTACAACACTTACTAAACCTAGCATCTGGGGTGGGAATGTTTTAAATATGCACACACATGCCCATTAGGTTGTCAGAGTTTTGAATTTTGAAAACAGCGGCAGCAACAGAGGCCACAGAACTTATGGGAGTCTTGTATATCTTCCAGGCATGTCGGTGTAAACCTGATTGTCTCCACATTTTCTGTTTAATTGACTGGTGCTGTGCGGAGTTTGGCTGCTCATGGTAAAATGGTGTACTGCAGTTTTAAGTCATCGGGTAAAATAATACCACAGTGGTTTCCATCTGTGCTTCAGTACTCACATCTTTTCTTTTCTTGGAAAAACATATTAAAGGTTAATTTCAAGTAAAATGACTTTCCTTCCGGGTAGCCTGTTAGCAAAACAAAACTTAGTATTTTGTTGGGGTGAGCCTATCCCCCCACCTTTCGCAGCCCTGCCTGTGTTCTGGCTGGCTCTGCTTATGAGCAAAGGTGATTGTGAGCTGTAGGTTATGTATTCATAGATGCCGCCCAGGTGTGGTAACCTCTGTTTTAACACAGTAGGCTACAAGAGTGACTTCTGCACCCGAAATGAGAAGCTTGACTAGCTTGCTCCATTGGAAGGTAAACTGGAATTTTATAAAATTTTATAGGCTTAAAATCTAAATTTGCATATGTTTGGAAATTGAATGGATATCATAAAATGTATTTTATCGAAAAAGTGTTTAGACTTTGACCAAATACATGTCGGTATTATCATGTTAATGTTCTCTGTTTATAAAAACTGAGCTGAGAGAGACTCAGCCATTCAGTGGGCTGATGGGAATTCTGGTCTTTGTTCTGCCCCAGGGGTAGGGCATAGAGAATGTAGCTGTATGTTACTTATTTTCCATGGCAAAACCCAAAAGGCATTGACAGACAGGATTGTTTCCTCCAGAACTTCCTTTTCTGCGATTGCCTGCGTGTGCCCCCAGTGCTTGCACACGCGTGCACACGCGCACACTCGCTCCCTCCCGCACTGCAGATACTCTTGCCAGGGCTGGGCGGTGCAGAGCCTCACCCAGTCGGTCACCCGGTGGGTGGTGAGGTCAGGCAGCCGTGGTTTCTGCTGTGGAGATGGTTCCATGCTGAACCGTGGTCCTGACCCTTCCCACACACCAGCCACGAGGTGGCAGGAGGGGGGTGGGAGGAACACCACCTGGGACATAAGAGAGATACCTGGGTCCTAGTCTCGACTCTGCCCTTGCCCACATGACCTTGAGAAGTCCCTTAACCAGTCGGTGGACAAAGGGCGTGTGCCTTTCCGGCTGTCAGCACTGTCCCCAGTGCCTGCCTCGTGAGGGGTGTGTGTACGGAGCAGCAGTCAAGGAAACTCTTGGGGACACAAGAAGGAAATACATCTGGGATCTTGCCACGATGCTGTCCTTAGGATGCTGGCCCGAGAACTACCTTAGAACACGTGGATCTGTGAATGTCCAGACCCCTAGGACCCAATCCTGTGGGGCCGACGAAGTTCTGTTCCTTAGATGGGAGGGTAAAGGGACGCCCCAGAAGACATCTCTGTCTCAACCTGTGGGAGGCACAGCTTTTCCTTGTCCCCTGGCAGACGGGGGCTTTGGAAATGGTCTATATTCAACCTAACTGAGAGGAGATTTGCATGAAGGATAGCTGGGAGAGTGAAAGATGAGTAGTTACTTTTTTGCCCTGTCAGCTAGTAGGGGGACAGTGACAGTGAAAGTAAAGACAGAGTGAATGAGAAAGAGAATGCATGAGAATGCTCGACTACCGGCTGCTCTTTGTGGGCCAGGTGTGAAACCAGAGCTCACGCCTGTGATAACATTACAAAACCGCCATCCTGGGTGTGAGTGAATGATGGAGACGTTTTTCTTATGGCTACCTGGGTACTTGCCTCTGCCCGATAATGCGGAGCAGGCTTCAGGGAATCAGAGTGAATTACGGAGCCAGTAGGGAGGTGAGACCCCACGCAGTGCCTGCCACCGCCATGGATTCAGTTGTACTAAGGTGTCCCCATTCACGACTCCCAGGCCCATGGCAGCACATGGTACATTTTGTTTTTCCACAGCTGGAACATGGAAAGTCCCTTATATAAGGATTCTCCTTGTGTCCTGGTACCAGAATCAGGTTTCCCGTGTACTTAAATGAAAACTTCTCTCCTCTACTAGTTGCAGTCATGTTTCATGTATAAGCAGAAACCATTCTCTAGCACAATACGACTCTAAATATTTTTCTTTCATAAGAGCACAAAGTATATGGACCTAAGGGAGCTGTGATCCCAGGCATCATCAGAATTTATATTTTAGGAATATGCCTAGCATGTTAAAATTCACAAGTTGTGAAACAGATATGAACAAATCTCATTTCCCGCAGAGAGAGGCACGAAGGAATAGGCAGGACTTAATTTGGAGTTGGGGGAGAGGAATAAGTCAGAATGAGAGAGTTGGGGTCTGACAGTTACGTGAGACCCGGGAAAACTGTTTCCATGGCTCTCTCACCAGACGCCTTCTGTCCTCGAAGGGACTGACTGGGTTGAGAGGCAGAGCCTTATATTGGCAGTGGCTTTGCGACTTTAAAAATGTCCCCCCAGCCAAGGAGATAGTATGAGTCCTGCTAATCTGGTGGAGTTCTTTCCCTCCATAAAACCAGCTGCCAGTCAGGGAAGCCTGTCTGTGCAGACAGATCTGAGAGGGGCTCCCATGCCCTGGCAGGTAAACCTTGAGCCATAGTTGGGTCTCAATGGCAGCTGGGAGGAGGCTGTGGTCAGGAATGCCCCTCCGGCTACAGGGCAGGGCCCCCCTACTCCACCTTGCCTCAAGGTTGTAGAAAGAGCACAATTCAAACTCAAGCGGATCTCAGACCCCTCCTTCCCTCCAGTGAGTGTTAACTCCAAAGAGATGCCATTGCCAATTGCCTAGTCTTCAGAGAAGCCTAATTTTTTTTAATTAAAAACTAATCTTCTTTCATAAAGACCTAATCAGTTATCCTGGTTTTGTGATAACAGATATGACACAAGAAGCTGAAGGCTTTGATTTTATAGGGTAATTCTAAACCTTGCCAGAATGCCAGTAGCCTGTGGTGTCCATGGTAATGCGGTGTCCATGGTAAAATATCTATAGCTCCTGCTCACTGGGTACATTGTTAAATAATATGTTGTCTTTTATATTTTTATTTAAATTTGGATTACAAAAATACAGTACCTATGAGCATTTCATGTTAGAAACCCCATTTTAAAGCACTATCAGGCTAAACAGGCACAAGCAATTAAAAGTGTGTGCCAGGCCACATAAAAATAAACATTTCATTTGCTCAGAAACATATTCAAGTTGTTTGGTACCAGAGAGAAAGCCGACAGTTCTTTGTGAACTGCCTTTTCCTGTTTTGTTTTGTTTTGTTTTGTTTTATTTTGGTTTTGTTTCTCCAGATTCAGTCCCCCCCCACCCCAAGCACCTTCTCATTTGCAGGCAGGTGAAGATGCAGAGCAGCTCTATGCCAGTGTCAGCTTTTGAGCAGGGTAGAAATCTCTAGTGCGAGGGCAAATCTGAACTCTCTGCGATGCAGTCTTAATTTGTGCATGAGAGCAAAATTTAGCCATCTACACAAGAGGCAAAAGCAAGGAACAGTTGTTGGGGTTTTTTTTAAGGCAAGAAATGTTTCGTGTAGGGTATGTGTGCTTTCTTTGCCTTCATATTTCCTTTCAAAGAAATCTCTTGTAAATTACAAAACTGTGAAATGGGTTGCCAAAAATTGTCGCCCTTTGTTAGATGCTTCAAACGGTGTAAATCCTAGATTGAACCCCACCCTCTCCTGCACCCCACCTCCCCTGAGAGGGAGGGCCTCATCCCATGATGAAATTACCATACGCTTGCTATTAAAGAGCCTTCCAAACTCTGGTGGTGTTGGCCTCTTTTTTACTGTCCACAATGTGTGGCCCTAAAGGACACCTAATGGGATTCATAAAAGAGAAACGAGGAGTAAGGACCATCGGCCTTACCGATGGTGGGAGGGTGGGGGAAGGGGGCACAGGAAACACTGACATGGGTCCAAAGGGTAATGACTTATGTGTTTGGGGACATTAATGTATCTATTCTGATGCTTTAAGTGGTATTTAGTAATTTTCCCCTTCTCCTTTAAACCAGTACTTTAGTTTTGTGTGTGAGAACCTGATTTTTTTCTAGCCTAGTTAGGAACTCTTTGTGGCACCAGTGAGAAATGTGTATTCTCTGTTCCTTCTGTGATGACATGACACCATGTCCCCACTGCTTTCCTCCTGGTTATTGCTGTCCACTAAACAATGGCATTTAAATAAATCTGGAAGTTGGTGGTAAGTTCCATTATTTGATTAAGAGCGAGTTTCTTTCACCAAATGATTGGGTCTCCATAGATTAAATTAGATTTGAGATCGGCTTAATAGGCACAGTGTAGAGGTCTGCGTGTGTGTTTTAGATAGCTTAATTTGTGGTTCTTTGCTTTCCACGCGCCTGCTGTCAGAGATTTTACTCAAGCGGCGGCTGTGCGGAGCATTCCAGACTGCACCCGGATGCGTAAGATCCGGACCGCAGCAGGGGGCACACACGAAGCCTTACCTGTGTGAGTTCCTTTCTTACACTGGTACCCGATCACTCTCACCGATGTAGTTTATAAAATGCAGATTGGCCCATTTAAGTGTAGGGACTAGTGTTAGAAATACCCATATTTCCCCTTCTGCAGCCAATCATGCTGAAATCAGTGGGCCGGTGGGGACCGAGAGCCATCCCTGACCGGCTGGATGACCCTATGCGTGTCCCCTCTGCCCAGCCGCCCCTCCTCCCGCCAGTCTTGGTTTCCTCATCTGTAAAAATCAGAGTGGGGGACTCATTGCTGAAGTTGCTTTCCGGCACTAGCCCTGTGAGAATGTCCCTTGCCTTGGCCAGTGCAGTGGGTAGGGAGGGTGGGAAGTCCCGTCCTAGGGGAAACACTGCCCCACAAAACCGGGCTGGGTGGCTGGTGTTGGCCAAACTGTACTTCTCTGGTTTTGAACCCATTGTCCCTGGGACCCCCTTTTAGAAATGAAGACCCCTGGTACTGTGGATGTGTATTAGCCCAAGTGCCGGCGTCCCTGAATGCCTTCTCCTGCCTTCCTAGGTGTCCTTTCTTGTGATCAATAATAAGGAATCAGAAGCTCCAAGAAAATAGGAAGATTTGGGGTGCTCTGTTTAGGGATTAATTGAACAGTCTCGTTTTCTTTAGAAGTGAGGCACATTCCCAGAGCCAGTTCGAGCCCAGCAGGATACCATACCGCCCTGTGTGTGTTGTGCACATGTATGGTTTGAAGTTCACCAAGATGAGCAAAACAAAACCCGCCAGCCGGTGTTTGGACCCTGCACTGGGGCTGGACCAAGGGAACTTGCTGCACGTGTGCCAGAGTGTCTGCTGGATAGTCCTGCCTGGTGCCCTGCTCAACTGGGGGCGGACAAACATTCCTTTCTCCGTTTGGCAGGCTTGGTCCCCTGGTACTTTGGAAAGTCAAGAAATGCATCCTGCAAAAGCTGGCACTGTGCTTTTCCTCTTAGCACCGTATAGGCAAAAAACTTAAAATACTTTTATCTCTGGCCCACCTTTTTCCCTTTTTGGAGTAGAAAACAGTGACATTTATAATAATCTGGGCAAGCAGTGATTAGGCAGCCAAAGAATAAGCTGGGCATTTCCTTTGAGGGAGCATTGAAAGTAGCAGAGATACTTTCTCCTCCTCATTTTCTAGGGAAATAGGGTAAACATGGGATGTAAAATAACCAGCAGTAAAATCGAGCTGGTCCTTGGGGATGCTTTTTAATTGGAAGCCTCTAGAGGTCAGCACCACATAGAGAAAGGGCTTCCGCGTGCTGCTCTGCCCTTGCCGAGCTTTGCAAAGGAGAGGAAGGCTCGCAGCCGGCCAGCATGGGGAAGGAGGTGTGAAGAGCCAGGCTGCCGTGTGGGAGAGGAAGAGGTTTACCCGTGAACCCCTAACATTTGACTCGCTTGTTTCTTTCCCCTGCCCGCTCGCCTGTCTGCAGCTCCTGCGCCCCCTGTATCGCACAGTGTCAGCTAGATAAACGTGACTTACTGACCCAACGATGAAGTGTGGCATTTGGCTCGCCCTGAGAAGGGCTGGGGAAATGCCAAAGATGGGATAGGAAGGCAGGCTGCATTTTGCTTGGAGCTGGGTGAATGGCTGCCCAGCATTCCGGAGTCTTTTGAAATGTTTGTGAGACCATGGGCTTCATTAAACTGCAACTTCCTACAGAACTTAGCGCTGCGGTGCCATGGGCTATACTGCAACCGCAGGTATCTACTTGGAACCAAAATCTGGCTCTCTGAGGCCAGTACAGATGAGGGGTGGGGTGGGGAAGGATTCGAGCAACTTTAACTGTGGCCAGAATTGACTCAGTTGGAAGCCCTAAAAACTGGTAGACAGGCTGGGCGCGGTGGCTCAAGCCTGTAATCCTAGCTCTCTGGGAGGCCAAGGTGGGCGGATCGTTTGAGCTCAGGAGTTCGAGACCAGCCTGAGCAAGAGCGAGACCCCATCTCTACTATAAACACAAAGAAATTAATTGGCCAACTAATATATATAGAAAAAATTAGCCGGGCATGGTGGCGCATGCCTGTAGTCCCAGCTACTTGGGAGGCTGAGGCAGTAGGATCACTTGAGCCCAGGAGTTTGAGGTTGCTGTGAGCTAGGCTGACGCCACGGCACTCTAGCCTGGGCAACAGAGTGAGACTCTGTCTCAAAAAAAAAAAAAAACTGGTAGACACTCCTGCAGATCCCCAAGGTACAAGCACCAAGAGCGCCACGCAGTGATGGCCACAGGCTTCATAGACACCCGGGGTTCAAATCCAGAACCAGCAGTGGCTTTGGGAGGCCACAAAGGCCCCCAGAGCTGCCCAAGGGTTTGCTTCAGCCCCAAGAGGAACAGGAAGGGGACCTGTGTAAAAGGCTTTCATCCCTCCCTTCTCTTTCCATTGCCCTTTCTGTGCGGGGGGGTTTTATTGATCATGTCTACTTGAGGAAGGCGTAACCACGACACAAACAGTAGGGGAGATTGTTATTTGCCGAGTGATGGATGAGCAAATAACAATGGATGAGCCTAGGACTGAGGTCCTTTTACTCGCTGAGAAAGGATACCAGTAGAAAGGACAACAAACATGTCCCAGGCATAGCGGAAGCCCCATCTCCCCAGAAAAACATCTTAACACTTGGCAGCTCAACAGCACGTAGTACCATTTAGATCAGGCGTCCTCAAACTACGGCCTGCAGGCCACATGCCGCCCGCCTAGGACATTTATCCGGCCCGCTGGGTGTTTTTGCCGCCCCTGCCTGTCCTGCTTAGCAGCTGACTCGTCCCGGGCCCACAGTGCGCACTCTCCAACAGCCTGAGGGACAGTGAAATGGCCCCCTGTTTAAAAAGTTTGAGGACTCCTAATTTAGATACTTTGTGCCATTAGATTTCAAAATAATGGTTTGTGATCCTGGCTAGTGGAAGACTGTGTTTGCAAGTATGGAATAGCCTGATGACCTTCAATAATTTTGTTAAGAAACCAACAGTGTTGAGTGAACATGCCCAAGCTGTGCGTGCCATTACCTACAAACATTTACTTAACAAACTTCTATGTAACCATTGCTAAGTACTGCGCACTGTACTAAGTTCCTTTTAACTCATTTAATCCTTCCATTGGTCCTATATTGTAGATATTAATATTCTCCTTTACAGATGAGGAAGCTAAGGCACAGGGAAGTTAAGTAACTCTCACAAGATCACACAGCTAACAAGTGCCACAGTCAGGATTCAAACCCAGGCAGTGTGGCTTCAGAGTGCTCTGAACTACTCTGAGTAACGAATGCCGTGGGGGTTGGTCTTACCTGTAATGAAACCGCTGGTTCTTGTCACACGACACTACAGAGGCCCTGCCCTTAAACTTCATGTAGCGAAGTCTGCTCATCTGTGTGGTTGTCCAAGCACAGGATGGAATGAAGAGAACGTCTCCTCAACTCCTTGCCTTGCCCATGATCAGGCTGGCTATTCTGGGTGGATTAGGAGGATAATAGATACTTTTTTTTTCTTTCAAGTTTCCATGCACTTGTAAGGATTTTTGAAAGTGGCTGGAAGAACTGGGGCAACAGGTTTGTAAATCAGAGCATCCTTAGGCAGGGGCAAGGCCGAGGAAGCAACCAGTTTTCCTTCTTTTCTGCACACTGCTTTCTAGATCTTGTCCTCTGAACAGCCCTTTGCAAGGGTATCACAGACTCTTCTAAGTGTCTCCCTCCTCATAATGAAGGGAATTGTACCCACACTTACCCTGAGAGAACCAGCAGCAGAAAGTCATTCTCTAGTCAAGGCCTGAGAGCAGGAAGAAAGCTCTCCTTGTGCGCTGGTACCTGAGGAGGTGCAGTTGAGTCACCATCGCATGCCAAGGACTTCAGTCTCAACCCATCCCCCCACCCCACCCATCCAAGTACATTTGCAGCCTCCCAACCTTGTCCTTTCCCCTCCCCGCCCAAGCGGCAGTGCACACAGCCTCAGCACCACTGCTGCGGTGTGATTATCATTATTTGTCTTGAACATTCTGCAGAAGGACGAGTAGAAATTGGAGACTGTGTTTCAGAGACACACTCCATTTGCTTTTGAGCTCACCTGCTGGTTTGGATCATTCCTGCCACTGTTGCCTCCATTAACGCAGGGAAAGAAAAGCTGCCCAGATCAGTATCCCATACGAAATGCTGGTGCCCCAGCTCTGTTTGTCTTGCTTCTAAGATTCTGAGTGTCATCACGCAGTTCTCTAGTGCCTGGGGCCCGCGAGTCCTGCCCTGGGAGTGTGGACTCGCTGGTGAGTGGCTGTAGGGAGAGGACAGTGCCCCGGGGCAGCTCCTCTCTGTGTTCTGGGTGATGCACGGGCCAAAGAGGGGAATGCAGGAAAGATGATTCAAAAGCAAGCCTTTTGAAGCACACTCTCCGGAGCATAAAGCTGAGCTTCCTTTGGAGAGAGGAGGGCAGAGTGGTGTCGCATGGTGATAAAGAAACGTTGGTTTTCTGGGTCAGACTTTCGCTTCCCATGTGAGTTTGGGCTTTTAGGTTTTTAGTTTCTGCTACTCAGAAATGTTAAGGGGCACTTTGAGCCCGGAGCTACAGGGGCTAAAATAAATATAAACTGAGGAGCAGAATCAACTTTAGAATGGTCTGGAAAGTCAGAATTTTAAAATTTCTGACTTCAGTATTCCCTGTTGTCAGAAATGGAAATCCGATGACTGAAAGGCCATGAACTGTACAGCCTCCCCTCAGATCTCACTCTGCAGCGGGATTTCGTCTTGGATGCCACACCTTGTCAGGTGCGTGTCTCCGGGCCAGCTTTCCCTCCTTCCTTCCACCCTCTCCTCTCCCACCTTGCCTGACCAGGAGCACTTTGTAATCTAGAGCTCGTCATGTGGATTTAGTGTGGGGTCTCCTCAAATCCTGTGCTAGACAACATGATTACTTCAAAAGCACAGCCTTCGTATTTGCCAGTGGCCTCGGTTTTCAAATTGTACTCAGAAAAGTCCCGTATGAAAAGTGACTCTGATGTAACCCGCTCCATTGGCCGTGTGGCTTGTTGGTGGCAATTCCGGCAGGGGCTAGAGAGAACCCTGGACACTAACCGTAGCAGTCCTTTTCTTTCCTCCCGTTAGGAATGCATGGAGGAGTGAGGAAGAGGGTGATGAAACCTCGGGGAAAGGATGGATGAAGTCATCCATCAACTCGCATTAGTTTCTTTGGTGTTTTATGGAGATTTCAGCTCCAGGGCCCTTGCCAACCAGTTTAATTGAGTAGAAGCATCTGGTGCTCACTTGGCCATGTTTTCCGGGTGGAGCACGAGAAGTGGCTTCAATCATTCTTTGTCCTCATTTTGGCCAAGTGTAAGCAGAGTTGACCAGACCTCACCAGGGCCGTTCTCGGGTTTACTCGCTTTTTCCAGTGTTCTCCCACCCTCCTGCCTGTCCCTCCCGCAGGCCAGCGCTGTGATGTAGCTGAGGAGGGGCTTGTGCTTGGTGGTAGAGCTAGACAATCCTGTTCTCCTTTGATTCCCCTTCCTTCAAAGACTCCATTCCCGGCCCTGGCCTGCTCCTAGATAACTCCTGTCACTGGTTACAGGAAAAGCTAAGTGAGACAGTGAGGGATTTGATTCTGAAAACAAACCAGTGTCGTCCTCATGGTGGGTGGGAAGAATTTTCTCCGCATTGCCCTCCCAAGCTTTTGGAAAAAAAATCTGTTACCCGCAGCAAGCCAAAAATGTCAGCTAGGTCGATGCTAATGAACTCATCAAGTCCATCCCCAGAGTCTAGTCTCTTCAGAACTCTGGCCAAGCCTTTGCTGAGTGCACGAAAGGATTCCCTGGGGTGCGTACCAAACCCTGCTCCCACCCGTACCCTTAAACTCTGGAGGAGCACAAATAAAACTGGCCACATGCTCTTGAAAAATGCAATCTAGAAGCTAGTGTTGGTGACTACAGATAGAATTTTGGTAAAAGAAAACAAATGCCGAGTGGAGTGCACTGCTCGCCACTTAGAATTCATCTCCCTGGAGGACACCTGGCTCCCTGCTGCCGAGGAAGAGCGTTCCAGATGTGGAGTTGAGCAGAGCAGCTGCTGGGAAATACAGTGACCTTGGGCTGTTCATCCATCGTCAAAATAACGGCACTTTTGTGAATCCTCCAGAAATAGAACTTTTCATCTGGCACCATCGTGTGCTACACTTTGGAGCAGTGATGTCACCAAGGAGGCAAAAATCGGGGGATTTGTCCTCTCGGGCAGGGTGACTAATTCTGTTTCCCAGCCTCAGAACATTTGCTGATGTCAGTCATGTTCCCAAAACCACACCGGCCTGAGGGGAAGGAGAGAGTTACATCAATAGTCACAAATGCACAGTTCTCTTAACACTTTGGACATTCCCAGGCCTCCTCGATTCCTCCCGAATATTCTAGGGGTGGTCCTCCAGGGCTGCTGACTCATGTGTGTTTCACGAGCTGGTCTTCTGTGTCCCTGGTGTTCTCCTCCCTGGCTCTGTCTCACAGCTGTCTGTGCGGGTGCTGCGGGACCCAGCTCGGCAGCGGCCTCGCCAGTGCCGGCCGACACGCACAGTGGCCGTCCGCGCACAGAGCCCGCTCTGCTGTTGCTGCCCGCCGGTATAGACCCAAGGCTGCCAGTGCAAGGCAGTGAGGCCCCGGCTGCCGTTGCCAGGGACCGCAGGGAATGCCACACCAATGAGGGCAGTGCACTTTCAGCTCTTTCATTTATTCATCTTTTGTTCCAGCCACTCACCAAAGGAACGTAAGTCCAAAAACTTGGGCTTTGCTCTGAGTGACAGACTCAGATCCCCTTTTCATACATCCTTGCCACTGTCACCTGTGAACCCAGTTTGTGAGGCTGACATGTTTCCCTTCAGATTAGTTCTGCCCACGGAGGCTCCTTGGCCCCTCCTATAAGCAAGATCCTGCAGGTCCACCCTCCTCACCTACCAGTGTGTCCAGAAAGGACATAAGCTGGGAATTGCCATCCTCTGAAATAGGGTGGGTAATTCCTTTGGGTGACCCCAGGTGCCCGGTGGAGGTGGTTTAGCCAGGGCAGAGGAAGGCAAAGATCCTGGGTGATTTAAAGTCTCTCCCCTCCCGTACGAGAAGTACTTTGGTGAGGACATTGTGGGTGAGGTGACTCTCCATACCTGTAAAACTATTAGGTTTAGAGCAGACCATTAAAAAGTGATTTGTTGACCCTCAGAGCAACAGCCCAGGCCACCAGTCAAGACTGTGGACCAGCAAATCTCAAGCATGAAGGCTCCCAAGGACCACCTGGAGAGCCCGTGACACATGTAGATTCTCGAGCCACACCGCAGGGGCCCGCTGCACACAGGAAGCTGTGTGTTTCCAAGCACCCCAGGTGGTCCTGATGCAGGTGGTCCATGGACCACACTTTGAGAAACGCTGGGGTTGAGCCAACCTCTAGGCTCAGCAGGTCATTCACCACTCAGCATGTCTGGAGGAAGCCAAGAACTGTCGCAAGGTGATGGTGCCAGGTGCTGAGCAAATGCCTTCATGATCCTAATACATCTTTTTCCACAAAGAGAAAAATCATTGTAGAGATACCACCATGATCTCCACTAACATGTAACTTGGAGGAAAGAAAGTCACCCTTCTAAGCTCACACAGTGACAGAACTGGGAGTGGAAGCTGGTTGTGCCTGACTCCAAAGCCTAGTGTCTCTCATCACAGGATGTCCCATTGGGACATGGCATTTGGGGGATCAATAATGAGCAGAGGCCAAATTATATTTGGCAGCAGTGTTTTATTACATCTAAAAACTACGACCCTATGCTCAGGACATCTGTTGGCCCCAACAGGAAAATACGAAAGGGCCAGCAAGCCCTTTGCAATCAGGGATCCCTGAAATTCACCGAGCTTCGCGTGGTACAAGTGTAGCATCAGGTTGGCCAGTTCAAGATGACACTTACCGGAAGAGGACAGAGGCAGACTTCATTATCTACATGTGTCATCATGACACATATGTACATGTGTCGTCATGCATGTGTTTATCTGTTGCTGTTTCTGCTCCAGGGGATGACAGACCGAGGGACGGCAGCCCTGATCACTGGGTCCCCAGAGCTTAGCACGGCGCTGGCTTTCAGGAAAACTTTGTGGGCTGATGAGTGACTGAATGAGTGGGGTGTGCAGAGAAGAAAGGCAGTGTTACTCCTTCTACCCGGGGACGGGGGAGTCTGCTTGGCTCTCAGATCAGCCCGCCCTCATGCAGTTGGGCGTCGGGCACTGTGAGTCGGAACACCCAAGACGCGGCCCCTGGGAGCCCGCCTTTGCCCTCAGGCCTCTGGGAGTTGGGAGTGTTGCTGGCAGGTCTCCGAGCTCCTTGGATGTAGCAGGGAATCAGAACACGCGTGGGTGGATGGTTCGGGTGTCTGTGCCCCCAGCCCATGTCATCAGCAGATTGAAAGTCATGAAGCAGACATCTCTCGACACATCCTGGTGGGAAGGCAAGAAGACGTGCTGTGGCCCCTCTGCTTTCCGTGCAGTTTGCAACCTGGGGTAGAGGCTGCCCAGGCACGAGAGTACTTTCTGGAGAGCTGTGCTGCTCTCCAAGGCCGCCTGCCTATGCCCTGGCTCCGGGAAGGCTCAGAAACTGCCCAATTTTAGCGGGACAGCTGGGGACCGAAAAATGCTCTGTGTGGGAGGGAGACTGGGGTGGCATTGCTCTACTGAAGTCAGCTAGGTTTCCACATCTAGAGCCGTACACATCCAGAGTCGCAGGAACCCTGGCATGATGAGGCCTCTTTTCAAACACTCTCTGTATGAGAATCTTCCATGAATCCTCACCGTCTGCACCAGGTCCACAACGTCATGCTTCCAGGGTGGGTGGGGTGGGTTCCGGAGCACCTCCCGGGGCCAGTCCGCCAGTGCGGGGCCTCTGACTCTGTGGCAGCTGTTGGCACAACTGGCCTTTGAGCCTCCGCGTCTCCAGAGCCCTGTTTGTCTCTTGCTTCCATCCACCTTCCCTTTCTGGTTACTTCATTCTGATTGGTGTTCGCTTCCTACTCCTGAGTTCACAGCCCCTTCTCCCTGGTGACTGCTCGGGCAGGCCTTGGCTACCATGCAGGGTCGCTCCACCCACAGACCTGACCCTTCCACTTCAGATGCTCTGGAAGATTGAATGGCATCTCCCTGCTCTTTCCAAGGACGGGAATGGGGGTTTGGACTGAGAGAGTGGTGGTAGAGCTCTGACACCTTTCTGGAACCAGGCCACTGGGTGGCAGAACTGGGTTCCGATTGGGACCAGATGACACCTGTGTTGTCTCCTTCCAGCAGGGTCTATGTTGACCTCAGGGAGCCCCAAGTCATGGTCATTAGAACCCGTTTGCAAAGACACAACTGGGCTCAGTGTACAAGATGGGTCCGTGAGGCTGGAGTGCTGAAAAGAACCAGATTCATTTTCTTGCCCGGCAAACAAAATCTCCGACCTGCCAGGGCTCCCTGTGAAACCACCCGCAGCTGCCGAGGCTCGTCTGTGCTGGCCCCAGGCTGTGGGATTTGAACAGCTGCCTACCAGCAGCGCCAGCCTGCTCCCAGACTGTCCTGCGCCAGCGCCCGCAGCTGGGCCCGTGCGGTGTGTGCCGCGTGCATGGACGCTGCTCAGGCCGCCAGCCCGTGGAAGCCCTGCGCACGCGGCTATTTATAGGGAAGGCATTCCCTCCTCCCGCACACACGCCCCACCGGGGCCTGCTGAGGAGTCACCAGCTGGGTCCCTGACAGACACCAAGGGGCGGGGCTGCAGACCTCTCTGGCAGACAAGGCATTGTTCTGTCACAAACAATGCTAGGGCAGCCCTGGCATGATGTCAGATGAGTTGACAGCAGCAGCTGCCTGCTCATTCCCTCTCCGTGTTCACGGCTGAGCGCTGCCAAATGCAGGCAGCAGTCTGGAGTTTTAGGTTTGGGTTTTGGAGAATGAATTGCACCCAAAGACAGGGATTGTGTAGCGCCAGTTGGCTTGGTAAGGAAGTGGCCACAACCCATAGGCTGTTATTTAGCTCTGGCTGCCTGCGTCTTTAGGGGCAGTATGATCACTAAAGGTAGCAGAGTGGGACACCAGGGCCATTGCAGGGCCACGGTCATGGTGGTTGGCCGGGTGGTCTGATGGGAAGGCCCATCCTTCCTGCAGGCCCAGCCTCCCCTGGACTCCCCGACCTCCCAGGGCCTCACTGGTGGCACCTGAACCCTGCAACGTACGGCTGGCTGTTTCGGGTGAAAGCAGGAAGGGCCACCTCTGTGGTCAGTGATACTGGTTTGCTTACGCAGCCAGGTTTCCATCCACTAGTTAACTGGCCACATCTGAGAAGGCAGCGTAACCAGCCTGGCGCTTGAGTGACCCCGAGCCAAGCTTACGTCGCAGCCCAGCCACTTCCTAATTGCGGGAGTCCAAGCCGGTTACCTTCATCTCTCCACCCTCAGATTTTCCGCTACTAATTTGGGATAAATAACCCAATAGAGAAATGAACCCAGGATACAGAGAGGCAATTTATAGAATAAAAAATACAAATGGCCAGTAAATACATGAAAATGTGTTCAAGCTCTCTAGCTATTGGGGAAACTGCAAATTAAAATAAGAGCTTGTTCTCGGCACATGTTAGAACGTTGGTAGTGCTCAGCGTCGGCACAGATGTGCCAGCACACACTTGGGATGGGAATGTAAATGGGTTCAGCCACGTTAAAAGATCATTCGTCAGTCTCCATAAAGTTTTTATGTGGAATCCCTTTGGCTTCACAATCCCACTTCTAAGAATCTAACCTGAAGAAATAATCACACATTATGGATATAATGGTCATTGTTGTATTGCTTGGAATATCGAAAAAAGAACAAAAGAAAGAAAAGGAAGCAATCTAACTGTTCGTCAGTGGTGGAAAGGTTAAGTCATCCCATGTGATTGCAGGGAGAGCTGCAGTTTTTCATATGGAAACAGCTGTAATATACATGGTTACTTGCAAAGAACATGTTGGAACAATACGAGCAGGGTGATAGCACGCATATCAAAAGCGATGTATATTTTCATTTTTATAAGTAAAGGTCCAGGAGACTGCACATTCCGTGGTGCACAGTGGTTACCTCTGGGGGAAGAGAGGGGAGTGAGGGCAGCAGGAGGGGGAGAGGGAGATTTTAGATTTTTACTCTATAAACAGATGCTCCTCAACTTCATAAATTGAAATTATCATAAGTAGAAAATGCATTTAATATACTTAACCTACCGAACAGCACTGCTTAGCCTAGTCTACCATAAATGTACTCAGAACACTTACATTAGCCTATTGCTGGGGAAAATCATCTAACTCATAGCCTGTTTTATAATAATGTGTTGACCGTCTCATGTAATTTATAAAGATGATACACTGTAGAGTATGGGGTGTTCACCTTCGTGATTGTGGGGCTCACTGGGAACTATGCTCCTTGCCCAGCATGGCCAGAAAGTATCCTACCACATATCACTAGCCTGGGAAAAGGTCAACATTCAAAAATCGAAGTATGATTTCTACAGATGTGTGTTGGTTTTGCACCATTGCAAAGTTGAAAAGTCATAAGTCAAACCTTCACAATTCAGAGACTGTCTGGATTCTATGTACTTAAATCTGTATTTTGGCATCTTTTACAAAATGTATTATAAGATTATTCTTGTCTTCAGTCATCACGTTTTCTTATGAAGCTATCAGAGCAAGATTGAATTGGGGAAGGTCACAGCTGGAGCAGAGTTTTGGGGATACCAGGAGTTCAGATTTGGACATGTTCAATTTCAGAAGCCCATTAGAATCTAAGTTCTAGATTAGAGTCTAGAGATGCTGAACAGGGAGTAGGATAGAGGAATCTGGGACAAGAGGTCTGGGTGGAGAATCACATTTGAAGACAAGTCCCCTAGGATTTGGGAGCGGTAGGGAGAAGAGTTCCATTAGGGTGGAGGCTTATAGCCAAGTGTGGTGGCACCCAGACACTGGATTCCAAGTGCCTTAACACAAATCCATTTCTGCTGTGAATCTTCACAAGTGTCCTTCTTAATCGACTTTTCCCATCCATTGGCATCACTGGTGCCTTATCAAAAATCTTTGTCCGTCTTAGTCTTAGCACTGCTCCCTGCTTTTCCCTTGAATCTACTGCTCTGTCTTGCTGAACTTTTTCGGTGGTCTCTGGGTTTCCCGACTTTGCCTTCGCTTGCCAGCCTGTCCCTGGGTCCCCTTTGCTGCATGCTCTGTGACTACAGAGCAGCCCCACCTACTCCCGAGTCACTCCGCTCCCCCCACCTCACCCCCTGCCCCTGTTCTTCAAGCCCCAGCCCAGGCAGAGACCAGACCCCCTCCTTGCTTCATAAAGAATTTCAACATTTGTACACTTTTTCACACAGCTTCTCATTTATTTCCCAAAAGGCAGATATTATTATCTCTTTTATTATTATCCTTGCCCTTTTGACAGATGAGAAAATTGAGAGGTAAGATGGGGAGTACGTCATCTTCTATTGTGTGACAAATTACCATACATTTGGCAGCTTAGCACACATTTACTATCTCACAGTTCCTGTGCATCAGGAATCTGGGCACGTCTTAGCTGGATCCTCTGCTTCAGGCTCTCTCATGAGGCTGCAATTAAGGTGTCAGTCAGGGCCGGGGTCTCATCCGAAAGCTCAACTGGGCAAGGATCCGCTTCCAAGGTGCTCAGTGGTTGTCGACAGAATTCAGTGCCTTTTGAGCAGTTAGACCACAGGGGCCTCAGTTCCTTGCTGGCTGTTGGCTGGTGGTCACCCTCAGTTCCCTGCCACCTGGGCCTGTGCACCGAGGCTGCTTACGTCAGCAATGCAGGTAAGGCAACAAAGGGTCTGCTGGCAAGAGAGGATACAGTCTCTGGGCACCTAACCTCAGAACTGACATCCCATCACCTTTGCTGTATTCCGTTGGCTAGAAGCAAGTTGTTAGGCCAGCCCACACACCAGGGGAGGCCCTGCACAGGGCACAAATGGCAGGAGGGGTCATGGGGTCCATCTTAGTGTCAGCCCACCACAGATGTCACCCCTGGGGTTTTAGCTCCGGGTGGTCAACCTCTAGTGCTTGGGTGCTTTCTTCTGTGTGTGCTAGATCCTCGATGGTTGTGCCCTGCTACAGCCTGCACAAAAGGGGAATAATGTCATTATTTTTGTTTCTTTCTCTCTTTTTTTCTTTTCTTCTTCTTCTTCTTTTTTTTTTTTTTTTGAGACAGTCTCACTCTATCACCCCAGTTAGAGTGCAGTGGCATTATCATAGCTCATTGCAACCTCAAACTCCTGGGCTCAGGAGGGGATCCTCATGCCTCCTGCCTCAACCTTCCAAGTAGCTGGGACTACAGGTGTATGCCACCACACCTGGCTAATTTTTTCCATTTTTTTGTAGAGACAGGGTCTCATTCTTCCTCAGGCTGGTCTCCAACTCCTGACCTCAAGTGATCCTCCTGCCTCAGCCTCCCAGAGTGCCAGGAGTACAGGTATGAGCCACTGTTCCTGGCCTGATATTACTTTCTTTATGTGATTCTATCTACTAAAAACTCCATTAGCCAGGGATGTTGAGTAATCTGGTTTTAAAAATCAAAACGTGGACGCTCCAATTAGCATACTTTTCTCAAACGGAGTGTGGTTTAAAGCTGAGTAGCTGATATGATGCAGGGAGGAGTAAATGGTGTCCTGCTGATAACACTGGTTGTCACCTTCGACCCAGTCCCACCCCCATAGACCACAGGTACATCATCTCTCTGCACCCAGCCCAGCAAGCTGCCAATGATGTAACACTGCCACTGTGGGTCGGAGGGGCAGGAGAGAGCCAGACACCACCACACCAGCCTTCCGTGCGAGCCACCTTCTTCCAAGCCACTTGAGTGGATACAGACCAGGCTCCGACCAGCAGAATGTCTTTCTGCGGGAACAGCTGGGAGAGATGACAAACGTCAGCCCTCTTTCCCCTATCTCTGCCACCGCCGCTCGCTGAGCACTTCATGCAGGGATGATTCCCGGAGCTGTGGCTTCTTGGAAGCCCATCCCAGTCTCAGGCACCCCTCTGCTCATAAGCCTGTTTCTCAGGCTGCCGCTGAGTGGACTCTGTTTCCAGCGCTCCCACTCCTCAGAGGGGTTGCTCTGATTCCCATGACTCCCATTCGTCTCCTCCTCTGCGACTTTCTGTCTCTAGCTTGACCCAAGATGGTTATACTTATTTAGTAAATATTTGTTGAACCCTCACTAGAGGCTAGATAGTCTTCTAAGCACTGAAAGAGATATCCCCTCTACATGGATGCATACGTACCTACATACCTGTAACATGGACGCTGAGAGCACAGCTTAAAACCACGCAGAGCCCACCATTTAGTAACAGTGAAGTTTATTTTGGCAAGTTGCTTAAACTTTGAGCCCCAGTTGCCTTTTCTGTAATATGGACATTTTTACTTCCAACTCATAGCGTCATAGTGAGGAGTAAGTGAAATAATTTGTGTGCAGCACTTAGCCCTGTGCCTAACACATGATAAATACTTAACAACACGTCTGTGTCACCAGCTTGGGACAGACCGTTCCCACTGACTCCCTGCCCCCACCAAACCGTAGGCTCCATGAAGGCTGAAACCACAGGAGTCTCTTTCACCATTTGATCCCAAATTCCTGGCACAATGCCTGGCACATCCTGAGTGCTTTTGTGGAATGGGTTAATAAATGAATAAGTAATACTGCAGTTAATGACAAGATTATTTATCTGGTGTAACTTTCCTGGGAGCTTAAAGATCTCTCAGCATCCTCTAATTCAGTTTCAAAGTTCACATTGGATGGTAAGGAATACGTTTGGCCATCTAGTTAGGCATTTGACCAAGGCCTAAAGGACTAAACTTGACTTTCTTAAGAGTATGCATTACATCTGATTATAGGGTTGGCATTCAGATTTTTGTACTCACTACTCCTACACATCCAGTATATTGGGATCATCTTCCTAGCCCGAATGATTTAGCAAATATGGAAAGGCCCCTCCGAAATTCAGAATTTGAGGGCTTTCTAATTCCTTGTGACTATAACTCATCTTGGAAAGAACCTATATATTGCTCTAGGACTTGGCGCTGAGCAAGTGGCAGAGCAAAAGCCAGCTGCAGGGTGGCCCCATAGCCCGGGGCTGATGTCCCCCGTGGTGATGTTAGCCACTTGGGATGACCAGCGGACATTCTTGGAGAGTGAGAACAAATCTCAGAATCAAGGGATCTGGCTTCTAGTCCCAGCCCCGATAGCTGCGTGACCTTGGACAAGCTACTTCACTTCTTTGCACTTTCATTTTCTCATCTGAAAAGAAGGGAAAATAACTCCTTGTAAGGACTGCATGATGTGATATGTGACAAAAGGCCCTGTGCCCAGCACAGTTCCCAAAGTATGTTTGTGGAGTCTGAATCCGAATGATCCCAGGTTGAGCTCACCTGTCACAGCAGGGCTGGGAGACAGCTTCTCTGTGATCTGTCCCTCCACATTTTGCAGTGGCCCCATGTAGCTCTGTGACCCCCAAGCTTCCCAGAATGTGGTTGGAAACCCCACTGAACTAAAGTGGTATTCTAGATGGCCCCTGTCAACTTAATAATAATATCCACCCACTATTATAATAAATACTAGCTATTATAATTTATTATTATCATGACAGCTAACATGTATGGTTCTCAAACTTTAACTTGCATCAGAATTACCTGGAAATCTTGTTAAAACACAGATGGTGGGCCCCACCCCCAGAGTTTCTGATTCAATAGTTCTCGGGTGGGGTCAAGAATTTTCATTTATAATACATAACCAGGGATGCTTTCATGCTGGAGTGTGGGGACACCCTCTGAGAACTGCCGCTTCACTGGGTGCTCTGTGTATGACCGGCACTGTACTAACCGTTCTGCATGGACAGTTTTATTCAATGCTCACATCTACTCTCTAAAGTAGGTGTTGTTCTATTTACATCCCTTATTTACAGATCAGGAAACTGATACAGTCTAAGTACTTAGACTTATAAGACCTTACTTAGTACTTAGACTCAAACTTATAAGACCTTACGCAAGGTCTTATAGCTATTAAGTGGCAGATTCCAGGTCTGACTCCCAAGTCCTCACTCTTAACCATGATGTTAAAATGTTAAAATGAAAACATATTTTAAGGGATGGGTCCACTCATTTGCAGTCAATGACCCAGGACAAATAAATTAATGTAATGAACTGGCTCTGAGAGAAAGGGTTCTGAGATAGTTGAGGTTTGATAAAGAACAGAAAAACAAAACAGGAATGCCTGGGTAACAGGACATTGCTTGTCATGGTCTGAAAGGTATGTCAGGATACTCTGGAGATTTCTGACCAAGAGAGGTAGTACATATGACAAAGAATAGAAAAGTTGATCAAGAAGACAAATTTCATTTTATTCATTTTCACTTTTTTCATTATTCATTACTTCACTAGCTTATAAAACACTTGTTGAATGCCTGCTATAAGCTGGGTGTGTTTTCAAAATCACAAGGGGTATTGGCATAGATCCAGTTGCTCGCTGCACAAACACCCAATTTTTGAGACAATGAGGAGTGCCGAGGAAGAAAGGAATTTTGATGCAAAAAATATATGTCGGGAGAATGGGAGAGAGAGTCTCAAATCCATCTCTCTGACCAACAGAGATCATGGGCTTTTTAAAGAGGGGCCACGTGCTCTGGGACAGGTCATGTGCATTTTCTGCAGGTTGTAGGGGATGGTGATTCTTGGTATCAGGAATCTTGCCCCAGAGCCTTCAAAATCTCAACTCCTTTGTCTTGTAAAAATTGTGCCATTTCTGGGAAACAACTCACAAAGTAGTTAAGAGAGGAGATTATAAAACAAATACAGGAGTCATTGAAATTTTTTCATAGAGCCCATTACAACCTCTGCTTGGTGCAGGAACAAGTAAAAATAGACATGGTCTATGACCCTCAAAGCTTGCAGTGTACTCAACATAATTAAGTCTAGCAACAGTTTTGCTCAAGTCATGAAATCATGAAATTCAGCTTTGTCCACGTGGTTCTTTATGTCCCAGCCCTTTTAGTTCTGACTCTTCTAAGTCTTATTGTCTTGTATTATTCACTCTGTCTTTTGACCTAATAAATTTCCACTCTGACTCATGCAGTTCAACCCAATTCTGACATCATGATCTCAAAAGCTTGCCTTGTCAATAGACTTTTTTAAAATTCTTGACTGTAGACAGGATTTGGCTGATGTGTGATAACTTTTAAGTTGTAAACATGACTAATAGGTGAGGTTTTTTAATTGGTCTGCTCTGTGTTCTTACTCATTACTGCTCATTAATTACCCAGCCAGATGGGTATTTAGTGAATGGTCTGATGATTAGATCTGTAACACCATATTCAGGTTCAATAGAACCATGGTCCTAGGAGGGAGGGAGGGATGTCACTCAGTCTTCTGTTCTACCATCTAGCTCCTTTACTTTTAGAGGAGGTTTGAGGAGGCTGAATTGGGTCCTGAAGATCATATGACACTTTTTGATTCCAAGGAAATTTTCCCTGAACCCTGGGCTTAGCAAGCTTTCCGTGAAAACTCATTTTGGGGAAAATTCTCAGTCTTACTTGTTCTGAGTTGAATTTACGTGGCAGAGTTATGACCTATTCAAAAAGTACTAATAGATAGGATAAGTCTTGACAACTGAAGAGCCGAGTTTTAAGGAACCATGTTGTCTTAGTCTGTTTTGTGTTGCTATAATCAGAATACTTGAGACTGGGTAATATACACAGAGTTCAGCATCTTCTGGGCTTCTGGTGGGGACTTTCTGATGTGTCACAACATGCAGAATGTCAAAGGGGAAGCAGACACATGTGAAGGGGAAAAACTCTAAAGGGCATCCTAGCTTTATAACAACTCACTCTCGTGGGAACTAATCCACTCCTGAGAGAATGAATCCAGTCTCACCAGAAAGAACTCTCTGTTTACCTCGGGACAGGACTGACCTATTCATAAGGGATCTACCCCCATGACCCTATCCCTCCCATGAGGTCCCACCTCCCAGCACTGCCACATTGGAGACCAAATTGCAACAGCATATTTGGTGGGGACAAACCCTATTGAAACCATAGCACATGTGAAGGAAAGAAGAAAGAAAAAGAGAAGAAAGGAATAGAAAGACTGTAGCAAAAAATCCATGATTGATGTGAAAATGTAGTTTTCATGACAAGCTAAAGAAAAGCTATAGGCTGTCTCCTAGAGATACAAAGCTCCACCGTCTAATCTGCAGATTTGTTTACGTTAAAAACAAAACTAAATTTAAGCCTCAAAGTAATAACTCAACATTCAGGCAGACATATGGGTTGTTTGCTTTTAACGAGTGGCAGCAGCCAGTCTTCTCCGACTTGGCCCAGAGAAAATTTTTGAAACACAGTCTGTAATGATAGCTGGCCCAAGGAATGTGTTAAAAGAAACAAGTGCTTTCAAAAAGGAAAAAACGAAGAGAATAATAATAATAATAAGTCCAGATATTCAGTTCTTTTGGTTAATGTCAAATTTTACTCACCAATCCTAACAGAGCCACTAGTGATTATTCTTATGTGGCTGTGCCCAGTGGAAAAGTGTCCAGTGTGAAAAGTCCCAGTAGTTTGTCATAAAGGACCAGCTTTTATTGTGGCACAAAACTGGACGGGGCTGAATTATCCCCACGAAGATAATTCATGCTGCCTACTCATACCCCGATCTGCCCTTGCTTTTGGCAGGGTACCCCTACAGCATGGCATTTAACTTTGGTCTTGTCCCCAGGTTGCCTGGCCAGGCCCACATCAGAGTTGGGGGTGGAGGAAGAGGAAGAGGAGGAGGAATTGGTATAGCTGAGTGTTTAAGAGCTTAGGATCTGGAGCCAGTAAGACCTGGGTTCAGAATTCAAATCTGCCTCTTATTATGTGACTCTGGGCCTCAAGTTCCAAATAAGTCTTAATAATAACACGAGCTTGCCGGGCGCGGTGGCTCAAGCCTGTAATCCTGGCTCTCTGGGAGGCCGAGGTGGGCGGATCGGTTAGAGCTCAGGAGTTCGAGACCAGCCTGAGCAAGAGCGAGACCCCATCTCTACTATAAACAGAAAGAAATTAATTGGCCAACTAAAATATATACAGAAAAAATTAGCCGGGCATGGTGGCACATGCCTGTAGTCCCAGCTACTTGGGAGGCTGAGGCAGCAGGATTGCTTGAGCCCAGGAGTTTGAGGTTGCTGTGAGCTAGGCTGATGCCACGGCTCTCACTCTAGCCTGGGCAATAAAGTGAGACTCTGTCTCAAAAAAAAAATAATAACACGAGCTTATTATAAAGATTCAATGAGATAATATACACTAAGGGCTTAGCTCAGTGCTTGGCATATGACATATAATTAGCAAGTGGTACATGTTACTACTGGCAGGCTTGGTCTTGGTCTTAGTGTTAGTATGGGTGGTTTAAAAGAGTAAGGTTAGGTGGGTCATGAACAGGCTTCAAATGATTTTGTACCAGATTATGAAATTTGTGAAAATTGGTTTCTAAATCTATTATGCAGAGCTGTCCTATAGAACATTCCACAATAACAGAAATTTCTATATCTATGGTGCCTAATACAGTATAGCCATTGGCCACATGTAGCTATTGAGTACTTGAAGTTCGGCTAGAGGAAGTGACTCTTAAAATTTAATTAATTAATTTTTAAAAATTTTTATTCAAAATATTAGAGGGTACAAGTGTTCTTGTTACATGGATGAATTGTGTACTGCTGAAGTCAGGGCTTTTAGTGTGCTGGTCACCAGAATAGTGTATATTCTGGTAGGTAAGTTTTTATCCCTCACCCTCCTTCTACTCTCCCCCCTTCTTAGTTTTCAGCGTCCATTACACCACTTTATGACCATGGTTAGCCATCATTTAGCTCCCACTTATTAGTGAGAACATGGGGTGTTTATTTTTCTATTCCTGAGGTACTTCATTTAGGATAATGTTTTCCCATTCCATCCATGTTGTGCAAATGACATTATTTCATTCCTTTTTATGGCTGAGTAGTACTTCATGGTGTGTGTGTGTGTGTATATATATATATATATATATACACACACCACATTTTCTTTATCCACTCATGAATTGATGGACACTTAGGTTGATTCCACATCTTTGTAATTGTGAATTCTGCTGTGATAAACAGGTGTCTTTTTGATATAATGACTTCTTTGCCTTTGGGTAGATACCCAGTAGTGGGATTACTGGATCAAATGCTAGGTCTACTTTTAGTTCTTTGAGGAATCTCCATACTGTTTTCCATAGAGATTGTATTAATTTACAATCCTACCAACAGTGTATAAGCATTCCTTTTTCACTGCATCCATGACAAAATCTATTGGTTTTTTAATTTTTTAATAATGGCCATTCTAATAGGGGTAAGGTAGTATCTCATTGTGGCTTTAACTTTCATTTCGATTAGCGATATTGATCATTTTTCATATACCTGTTGGCCATTTGTATGTCTTCTTTTGAAAAAACTCTGTTCATGTCTTTTTTCCATTTTTTAATGGCATTATTTTCTTTTTTCTGTCTGATTTGTTTGAGTTCTTTGGAGATTCTGGACATTAGCCCTTTGTCAAATGTATAGTTTATAAATATTTCTCCCATTCTATAAGTTGTCTGTTTTCTGTGTTGATTATTTCCTTTGTTGTATGTAAATTTTTTAATTTATCAAATTTAACTAATTTAAATTAAAATAACCATGTGTGATCTGTGGCTACCATATTAGACAGCACAGCTTTATGAGATTAAAACTGTCTAATCTATGTGAGAAAGGGCAACATTGTCAAAAAACAATTAACTAGAATAACAAGGAAGCATAGGGTGCATAAGATTGAGGAAGTCAGAAAGAATCAAGTTTTTAATGACTGTTGGACATAATTCTTCTTACATCCTTTACTGTCAAAACAAGCAAAATGCAAACATTTCTAAACCTTAAAAGTCAAACAGCCCTGTTTCAAGAGCTATTTGACAAATTGTAATTCTTTGAAACAAAAGAGATTCAACTTTGAGTTGGAATTTACAACAAACAAGGTAATACCGGATCTAATTGCTGAACCTCATCAAGCATAGGAGAGTTTCTTGAATGTCCTCCTCATAGTACATGTTGTACCTGTGCGGGTGAGAGCCATTTTTTAAAAAAGATATTAGAAGAAGCCGTGTTTATGAAACTCAGCAAGCTCATTGCCAGCCTAATGAAAAAGCCCATACAGGGAGAAATTAATAAAATTGGCATGTTTTCTGCTCTTATCAGCACAACCCAAGATATAGGTATAAATAGTTTGTTCCGTAATAACTCATATATGTCACAGGCATCATGAGAGAATGTCTAGTTTAAGGTAAGTTTAAATATTAGGAGATGTATCATCGAGAAGGTTAAGGGTGCAAGATGAATAAAACACTGTTTCAAAAAGCACTGCTTTTACATAGCACTTAATATTTTCCCTGGAGACCCTGGGTGGTTGGAGTAAATGTGGCCCTATGCTGGGATTAAAAGCTCTGTTTTGAGACCTGGTTCTGCTGGTTACCAGCTGGGAGTCCTTTAACTAACACTCTCTGTGCCTCCCAGTTTCCACACGTGTAAAAATGGGGTTGATACTAACTACCTCATAAGATTCTTGGAAGAGTTAAATGGTTTTGTGAAGAAGAAGTGTTATCATCATCATCATCATCATTTTGGCTTTCTCAACAATCCTTTGAGGGAGCTACACAGAGCTAGTCGACCCATTTACAAATGAGGAAACTGAAGCTCCGAGGAGTTAAATGACTTGCCCAAGATTATACAACTATGAGGATCAGCATTCTCATCACGGCTATGAAAAATTGGGTGGAATTTAGGTGATAAACACAAGGTTTTATATTCCTTTTGGACCTCATGGCTTAGAAATGCTTAACATCATGGGATTATAAAAACGATGGAGACTCAGACTTGTGGGGGGAGGGGGGGAAAGGGCATGTATTGAAACCTTAAAATCTGTACCCCCATAATATGCCAAAAGAAAAAAAAAAAGAAAAGAAAAAAAACGGAAAATTCAGGACTGCCTGCAAGAAAGGCCCCTGCCCAGGGCCCCGTGCGTTACAGCTACAACAAGAGCCAGCCAACTGGACCAAATCCTGCTTTGGTAAATAAAGTTTTATTACAACACAGCCACAGTCATTCATTTACAAGCTCTCTTTGGCTGCTTTTGCATTACAGCAGCAGACCTGAACAGTTGCAAAGGAGACCCCATGGCCTGCAAAGGCAAAAATATGTACTGTCTGGCCCTTTACAGAAAGTTTGCTGAGCCCTGCTTTAGAAGTCCCCAGAATCACAAACAGCACAAAAATAAATGTATTAAAGAACATATGGCTGTTCTATCCCTCAGGATCTGGCAACTGGTGTGGAAGAGTGTGACCCATACCCTTAAATAGCCACTATAGTGATAAGCACCCCTCAGGCCCCAGGACCCTGATTTCCACATCTGCCTGGTGTCCTGGAAATAGAAGGACTACCTCTGGATGCCAGAAAAGTTTGGGACTTCTGCCATTGCTCACATGGGCAAGCGTGGCCTGGAAGTGTGAGGAGCATTTGAACAACATAAGTACTAGGAAAACAGAAAGGACAGATCAGTTACTTTGTCAAATCCTCCTCTCAAACAGCATAAATGTAGTAGATTCTTGCATAACCAAGTATCAGTTCCCAGGGGAGGCAGGCAGCCTCGCTTCTCTTTGAGTTTCAATTCCTGGTTCTTGGTCTTGGGTGGTCACAGATTGGCATGATATTTACACAGATATACATGGCAACTGGGGAACATTTTGTAATATTAAACAACTCATGTTACTTAAAATTTTTTTATGTCGGTCTTGGTATAACATGCATGAATTGTGACAGTTTTTTTAATATTGGCAACTAGATGGACATTGAATACTAGAGTCGTGAATAGTGTTATATTTCTAAAATGATTTTATTTAAATGACGTCAATTTAAACCTTCGATATTGTCCATTTGGGCTGCTATAACAAAGATAAATATGTTAGACTGGGTAATTTATAAACAACAGAAATTTATCACTCACAGTTCTAGAGGCTGGGAAGTCCAAGATGGAGGTGTCAGCAGATTCTGTATTCCTCATAGATGGCGCCCTTTATCTGTCCTCACATGGTAGAAGGCCAAAAGGGGCTCACAAGCTTCTCATACCTCTTTTATAAGGTCATTAATCCCATCCTGGGAGCCCTCATGATATAATCCCCTCCCAAAGTCCCTACCTTCTAATATCATTGCCTTAGTGATTAAGTTTCTTTTTTTTTTCTTTTTCTTTTTGAGATAGAGTCTCACTTTGTTGCCCAAGCTAGAGTGAATGCCGTGGCATCAGCCTAGCTCACAGCAACCTCAAACTCCTGGGCTCAAGAGATCCTACTGCCTTAGCCTCCCAAGTAGCTGGGACTACAGGCATGCCCCACCATGCCTGGCTAATTTTTTCTATATATATATTAGTTGGCCAATTAATTTCTTTCTATTTATAGTAGAGACAAGGTCTCACTCTTGCTCAGGCTGGTTTTGAACTCCTGACCTTGAGCAATCTGCCCGGATTGCTTGGCATCCCAGAGTGCTAGGATTACAGGCATGAGCCACCGTGCCCGGCTTAAGTTTCAATATATAAATTTTGGAGGGATGCAAACATTCAGACCATAACAGTCATTCATGTATTATCATTTGTGGTTTGCCTCTTAACTTTAAAGATAAATTTTAAATTTTTGGAAAAAAAAACATATTCAAAAACATGAAAGTTTTCAATTTTGAGGTTTTTAGTATTTGTTTTACTTCACATTATTTGATGAAAATATATTCAAATTTTATATACTTTGAATACTGTTATGTCCTGTTTTTATAATCCTTTGATCATTACTGTCAGTGAAATAAAATCCAGGTTTCTCATTTATATTAGTAGTCATAATTTTTTGGTTTTGGCAGTAACAGAAATAATATGCCTATCTTTAATTTATTTATTTTTTTTAAATTTAGACAACAGATGGGAAAGTGACAGAACAGAATCATTAATGTGGTTATTTGTCCCCCATCCCCCAGCCTCCTGACAGGGACTCTCTAGTTGGAATTGCGTTGATTCCATTCTACCCTGGTACCTCTCAAAATCTGTTTCACAGGGGAAAAAAAAGGGAAGAAGCAGCTCTCTTCCGTGTCGAGGCTGTACAATTCCATATAACTTTGCTTTCCAGGTGGGTTTGGGTCTCTTTTTCCAGTGACTCATTTACTAGAAGGCTGCTTTTCAGGAGATTCCTGTGACAGCCATCACGGAGTTCCTTGAAGCCCCATCTGAAGTTGCCTTTCCCAGGAGGAGCAGGAGGGAGAACTGCTGGGCCGGCCTGGAAACAAGGCAGCCTCTGTCCCCTTTGTCCCAAAGACAGCTGCTCCCCCTGGGGTGCCACTGGGACAGCCATTCAGGAAGCTAACCCAAAGACACCTCTCTTCCAAATCCACCCGAGGCACTTCTGGAAAACAGGCGGGAGGTGTTTTTAATGAGTCAAGTGGGCTCCAGGGCCAGAGCTCAGCTCCGCAGCCCCAGGCTTGGGGGAGCTTCTCCTGCACTTCAAGGAAATACTGTATTCATTTGCTGGCTCATTCATTCATTTCACAAATACAGACTGCGCCCCTACTGTGTGCCAGGTGCTGTGCCAGGCAGGGGAACACAACTGTGAACATGGTCAGTGTGTCCCTGTAATAGAATATATTTGGTCTCGGTCCCTGGTTCCTGGCACAGGGCTCCTCAAAACTCTTGGAATTTCCTGGTAGATGTATCTTTTTTTTATTCACAAGGACCCCTTTTCCATCACACTCGTCTATGTTAATGAAGTGACTTAGAGTAGGACCACTGGATAGCCTCAGGATGGGGCTGGTCACCAGAAAGGCCAAGGGACTGGAGGGCTGGAGCTCTCAGCCCACCTGCCAACCTCCCAGGAGGGAAGGAGGGGGCTGGAGTTGAGCTCTGTGAAAACTCTTGAACAATGAGATTTGGAGAGCTTCCGGGTTGGTGAATGCACCCGTATGCTGAGAGGGTGGCACACCCCAAGTCCATGGGACAGGAGCTCTTGCACTCGGGACTCTTCTGGACCTTGCCCTATGTACCTCTTGCTCTCGCTGCTCATTTGTATCCTTAATATAATAATAAACCACTGTTGGGACTCAGAAAACTATACCCCAAATGAAGGCCTCAGAAGCAGTCTTAGAAGCAGAAGTTTTCCTCTGACCTTCTGCCCTCCTGTCTCTCGGTCCTATTCTCCCAGAGGCTAGCCAAAGAAACTAGAATCCCTCTTCCCCAAGGCAGGTCATGGAAACCAGAACACTTTTCCCCAAAGCCAGCCATAAAACCTAAAAATATTGCACTAACATTCCTTCTACCTTCCTGGCCATGAAGAAGTTATCTGACCTACTTGTTTGACTGTCAGTCATATGACCCTCATTCTGGAGAAGGTCCTGCCTGCCCCACACCAGAAGGAAGGAATGCTGCTCAGAGAGGCTGAGAAGAATCTAGACAGACAATCCTTGCTGGGTTGCCCCATTCAGTCTACTAGCATTAGATTATAACCTTTTTGTCCAATCACACTTCTACATGGCTGTCCATACTTTGTTGAGTCTAAACAAAAAATGGACAATTTCCCTTGTACCTTTGGATCTTCATTCTGAAGGCTGTCATGTCGTGTAACACTATGATCAAATAAATTTGTATGCCTTTTCTCCTGCTTATCTGCCTCTTGTGATTTCCAGTGAAACTTCAGAGGGCAAAGAAGTGTTCCTTCAGCCCCAGCTTCAGTAAATGTAAGTAAACTGAGTCCTGCAAGCCATTCTAGCAATTGTCGAATAGGAGGAAGGGGTTGTGGGAGCCCCTGATTTATAGCTGGTAAGTCAGAAACAGGGGTTGCCTGGGACTTATGATTGGCATCTGAAGTGGGGGTAGTCTTGTGGGACTGAGCCCTGG